>JAMKCH010028728.1:0-139839 GCA_023653785.1 Ophioderma brevispina | reverse complement strand
TGCTTCACCAAGCGAGTTCGTGCCAGTTTCCCTATACCAATTTGTGTGCTGTAGAGCGTGCATTTTCAACATTACCGTTTCTATGGAGGATGTCCGTCACTTGTTGTAATGAAGGATAGTGTACATTTAAAGGATGCTTGTAGTGCTTCCGAGAAAGCGATAAAACAAGATCAAAGCGCTCTTCACGAGTTGCACATTTGATCGTGATTATGGGTGATTATTTTTTTTTCTCCAAAACAATTGTCATGCTTATTGTGCGTCCAGATAATATCAAACTGGTTCAGGATCCATGACTTGTGGTCCTGAGATATTCTGGAGAGGTCACCTTCCCTAAAACTTTCCCGGAAAAATACCGGAAAAGATTGAATGAACTTTGTTTAGATTTAATCCATGGATGAGAAAAGAGACGTTAGATTGAAGGCACTCGTAGGAATATGAAATGAAACAGCACGTACAAAAATGAACCTCATTTGACAAAACCTCTGAAAAACAGGAAACATAATAAATTAATAGGCAGTATTTTCCATTTACAACATCGCGAGTCATCGAATGCAAGTGATCAGAAGAAACCCTCTGGGAATCCATTATAGCTACAAATGAGCTATGTTTGAAACCAAGAAAGGAAGAATGTACTATGGCTCTATATACTATTTACGGGTATTATGTCGTTGTGGTGATGTCGTCGATTCTAATATTATTACATGTGATTCTCGGAGGGGACGCGAGATAAGTTTCTAATCAAGGCATATTTGGGAAATGTCAATTCCGCTGTTTTTGTTTTTAGAAATTATATAGATGAGCTGTCTTGTCCAGAGGGACACAATTAATGAGTGGAACATGACGTCAGTTTTTATGATTTTTCACTTCCCCTCTTTCATTGAGACTGATCTAGTGCAATGTCATAACCAGCGGAAAATCCAATACATGTAATGCTGAAAATTTCAAGTGTTCATTATTTTCAAAATAAGCAATGGACAAATATTTCACTTTTTACTATAACCAAATCATTGGAGATGTGGTATATGATGACTTGATGGTACGGCGACTTGCTATGTAGGTATTTTATTCTGAGATAATTGCACGTACAAAACTACCTTCTCCAAACTAATAGTGAGGTGGTACGCTAGATTGTACTACGGCTCTAGAGAAGTCCAGGCCAGAGAATCTCGAAGACCAGGGTTGGTGGACGAATTCGTTCGAGTGATAGAAAATTTTGCAGAGAGTTGAACTAGTCATAATAATGCTTGAATCAAGTGCACTTTGAGAGTTACAAACATCTATTCAATAGATCGAAGCTCTCTTCAAAGTTTAAAATTTAAAAAAGGGCCAAAAATTTTGATAAAACGTGTCATAACACAACTGTAGAACGAAACGGACCTAGAAGTTTCCACTGAAGAACATCATGCTGCAAAGTTTTCTAACAAACAGCATCGTAAAAAACTTGGCGGCATCCGCGCCACGCTACCATAAGACTACCATATCTGGATCACCAGTTTTGCGCTCTTATTCTTTTAAGGACCTTTGAATTGTCTCTTTATGAACATATAACAATCGGGTCTATGACCAAGCGGATTTTGTCCCGCTGACGTCATAATGCCCTGATATCACAACGAAATGACAAAGTTTAGGTGTTAAAACGCGCGGGCATGTTGCTGCGATATAAGATGAGCGCAACGTCAGATTAGTTTATATTACAAGATAAGGTGCGGTGTAACGAAAAACCATCAAAACATCACGTAAAAATAGTGGAATCCCGTGCTTTCGACCCAAATAAGGCAGGTCTGAAGCTAAAATATATTGCTTGCCTAATGGAAGAATTCATAAAATCTGGATTTAGAAAATCGAGGACTGTGTGGGGAAGCATGAAGAATGTGATAATCCAATATTAAAGGAATGTGAGGTTTCAGTGTTATTTTCACGAATCTGTTCACGAAATATAGTGACTAGTACTATTGCACGAGCTATTTCATTGGAAAATTGGTTTAGAGGAGGCGTGTCTCTTAAGGGGGTTGGCATATCACAATGGATAGGTTTGTGTGTCTTCTTAAATTAAATATCAAGTATGCCGAAAAGTATACAATTAAGTGTCCCACAGTGCATCCAAAGAACAATGACGAAAACTTTGGACACGTCCTACCTTAAAGAAAAATTATCAAAAAGGCAAAACATTTTAATGTAAATTTTGATTACATCCTAATTTTCAAGGATTTGTTTAAATTTTAACACGGATCTGGATTAATGCCAAGAATGTTTAATATACCCCACAACAGCTTAAAGGTCCTGGTCCGTGAGTAGAAATTTCTCATTTGTTAAATTTTCATACCTCAACATCATCCTGATCATATCTCAACACTCGATTTGCAATAGTTAAAATCGCAAAAGTGTAAATTTAAAAAAACAAAAAAACTAAAAAATCAATAAAACTCAAAAACTTAAAAAACACAAAAACACTAAAAACCCAAAAATAGCGTCCGCACAATGTTGTTTTGGCTGTTTCTACATCCTGAAGACCTACGATTGGAAAACTGAGGGGTGCGCAAAATTGCAACCCTTGATTGGGCATTTTGAAATATCCAAGATGGCCGCCAAGATAGCCGCCACCACATAAAATTAAGAAATAACTCGGCCATTCTAAAGCATCTATAAGGATTATTCTTGTGTCTTTGTATGGGTTTTTGGTGTCAATGAATTCAACATTTGTACTTCTTTTAACACTAAAGTTTCCCTATACCGAAATCCAATGCCGCCCAATATGGCCGCAACCACGATAATAGCAATAGCTCAGCTTCTATAGCTAGTACAATGATGATCTCTAAGTGTCTTTGTATATGTTTTTGGTTTCACTGAATTCAAATTTGTACTATTTTTTAAATACCAAGTATTCCCTATAACTGAAATCCAGATGGCCGCCACCACATATATTAGCAATTGCTTAAGCTTTTAAAAAAGCAGCTATAGGCCTGACTCTTGTGTCTTTGATGTTTTTGGTGTCAATGCAATTCAATTGTACTTCTTTTTAACACTAAAGTCTTCCCTATACCGAAATCCAAGAGGTCGGCCCGCCATCAAACCCATATAATTCAATGTCTCAGCTCTTGAAGCAAATGCGATTGTAAATTGGTGGTGTCTTTCTATAGGTTTTAATGGTTCATATTTCAAAATTCTCTATTGGAAAGCTTACATTGTTTTCTTCTTTACAGCTAAAAGTGAGATTTGGGAATGGCATACCAGGTGCAATACGAAGCATCGTTATCATAATAAGGTTTTCTCTCATTTGGGAAAGCATTCAAATATTCATATGATGCAAAGTGCCAAAAAGTAGTACTTTACGTTAGCAGAACCATTTAACTGTGATATATGCACAACTTCCATTATAGTTTTTACTGTAAGTAACCAAGCATTCAGTATGGTGGATGTATGTACATACATGTTTCATCATTGGTAGTTCGAGGTGGCAAAGTTTTTCACTGTGAAATTACCTAAAAGTGTTGTCATGATCCGAGTAGTCTAAAGTTTGGCAAATACCAATTAACAAAGACGAGGGTTCGTTCAGGTTTTCTAATATGGTATTCTATATTTGGCAAAGCGTTCAAACTATGAAAATTTCGGCTTACGCTATGGATATATAGTCAGAGGGCCTTAGTGTAGACATAAAAATCCTTACATGCCTGCATGTGGTAATTGATTGAGGAACCCTTAGAGGGGTAGAGGCCGATAAAGTCCTTATCTTTTGTTCCTAGGGGCCAGAAGAACACGAAGAAGGACCAGCCCGGGGCGGATGGCCCCGATAGAAGGGCCATCAAAGATGTCATGAACGGGTATCTATAAAGTTGACAAAACATTCAAATATAAAGATGTTTGTCACAAAGTATGGTCATAAACTAAGGTAGTCCATAAGTTGGTCAAGCATTCAAATATAAGGGTGATACACAATTGTCTTATACGGTGGTCTTTATTGGCTAAACATTCAAATATAATGAGGGAGAATGTTTCATAAAAGGGTAATCTAAGTGGGCAAAACACAAGTTAAGATGGTAATGTACCATGTAGTCTTATTTGGCAACTTGTTCATCGAGTCTGAAGAATATGCGCTGCCTAACATACCACATAGTGGAGGAGCTCGGACCAGGTCAAACATCATCGTTTACCCCTCACTACAGAAAATGTTTGACACCTTTGGTAGTTAGTATGGACCCTCTATATCAACGGTAGGTAGGTAGTACCTCAAATTGTGGTGTCCACTTTTTCATCGGGTCCAATTTAAAGTTTTCCACAGGGGTCAAACTTTTAAAATGCTCCCGTCATTTTGAAATTTATGCCATATTGTTCATCTATTCATAAGGATTCCAAAAATGTATAGTTTGTCTATCTATGACCAGGGTTTATGGAGTTTAGTAAAAAAGGCTAAATGGTCAAAAAGGTCACTTTCTATCTATGTTGTCACAGGGGCAAAATTGTAATTGCTCCAATTTTGTTGAAATGATAAAATTTGTTCATGCTAGCTTCATTGAGTAAATAAGGAATAGTTTGTAACCATCTGCAATTCATAGTTAACCATGTTATGGGACAAAATAAGGTCATAGGTAATAGGTCAACATACCCAATTGGTGTTGACCTTCTTTGACACCCTTATCTCCATAAGTATGCATTTAACATAATCCAACTATACTTTTTGGGAGTTCCTCTTACCTCAGGCACTAACTTGCAAGTATTTAAATACCATCAGATTAACTTTTAATGTTGAACCCCTGGGTACAAATTGATATTGACCCTTTTTTAAACCATTTTAGCCATTTTTACCTTATAACTCCAAAACCAATGGTCGGAAGTGGTACAAACTACACCTTTTATGGAATCCTTATTATTAGATGGACACTATGCATACATTTCAACATGATTGCTGCCTTTTAAAGTTTGACCCTGTGTACTTAAATTGGCCCCTATTGAAAAAGGTGATACCACAATTTGAGAGTACACCTACCTTGCAATGATGTAGAGGTGTCCATACTAACTACCAAAGGTGTCAAACCTTTTCTGTATGGGAGGTAAACTACTTCCTTAAATCAGGCCCCTATGATATTCTGCTCCCTCCTCAACACAAAAAATAAATTGCAATTGTTCTGATAAGAAACTACTCTTTGGAAACAAAATGAAGCCCACTTCTGACATAAGAAGGTTGGTGCAATTTTGCAAATAAAATTAAATAACACGAATTTATAAAAAAATATTTTTGATTTTCTTTATTTGGTTATTTTTAGCTTTCTTTTCCTCACAGTTTCCTCAGTTTCTTTTTCTTCTTTTAATCACTTTGGTCAGCTGAATTATACAGTCCACTATTTTGACAGTTGCCACCCTTCTTTTTCCATTCACCAGAAATTCACATTTGCTTGAAGTGCTTTGATCAGATTCACAGGCACAGCGATTCATTGCAAGTATGTTCGGTGTGGGTCTTCTTGCGATAGACATCATGTCACAGAATAGGTCAGATTTCATTCATCTTAACTAACCCAACACCGAGGAATGCGATCTGTCCGTTAGTCTCCTCTTCACCACGAGTGCATATGTGACATCCTTGTGGAGACTGTTGTGATTGGTCAAAGAAAGGGCGAGTGGGGTGGTCTCGCTCTATAACACAAAATGGTCCGTCCACATAATGTTTCCATATGCGCGGTGATTGAAGGTGGCAGTCAGAAGGGCTTCCTGCTCAAATGGGTCGCTGCCATCAAGGGGGGCGGTGTGTGTAGCCACTGGTGTTTTTAAAGTGCTTAGGTAGGTTGGTGAAGATGAGTACAAATTTGAAGGTTGTGTTTTGACAGCGGCGGGGGGAAAACCGGGGTGTACAAGAGACAGGCTGGGTAATCATCATTGCACTAAGCTATAGAACTGAGCTAGTGCTACTTATATGTGGTTCGGCATATTTGCGGTCCCATCTTTGGATTTCGTCGCTAATGGAAGACTTAGTGTTCAAAAGAAGTACAATTTGGCAATTCACTGAACACCAAAACCCATACAAAGACCCAAAATCATCCGTATACTGTCTTTAGAAGCGAGTTATTGCTAATTTTATGTGGTGCGGCCATCTTGGCGCCACTTGGATATTTCAAAATGCTCAAGGGTGCAATTTTGGCACCCCTCAGGTTCTCAATCAGTAGGTCTTCAGGATTCAGAAAACACCAAAAAAAATTGTGGGGGGTGGGCGGACGCTACTTTTGGGTTTAGGTAAAAAATGGGGTCTTTGTGCCCCAGACTAAATTGCCCTTTCCTCGTGCTTTCGCGATTGTGTCGCAAGATGCTGGAATTTGGCTTTTGACGTATGAAGTCTGACGTTTCAAATTGGCTGTTTTTTATTTTTGGAAGTAAAGTCTGCCACACGTGAATGAACACAACTCCGAAACGCCCCATAGCACCATCTGATCAAAACAAACGTATCACTCACTTTGACTCAAAGTGAAATTTAAAGACATCTCCACTGCTGTAAGCTTCTATAGTATTCTCCTGTTTACTATTTCGACCATGTATAAATATTCTAACCCAAATATGTGTGATCTGATTTTTCTACTAAGACTTTTGATACGTTTTTATTATAAGTATTTTTCTTCGTATCAGTTTCCCCACGCTACATCTCTCGCGTCATTACGGATACATATCTTTAAAATACAACGTAATGTTATATTTCATCTAGATCTGTCGTTTAAACTCATTTTCAAGGTTTGCGTCCTCGATCAATAATTAAAATCGTTAAAAATTAATACTGATGGAAGTCCCAAGTTATCAGCAATGTGTTTAAAAAGAAAGGTCATCGGTAAATTCTGGTACGGTAATATAGCCAAGATAGGCATGAACTATACTCAGCGAAAAGGCGCCAATTCCTGTCCTGGGTTTGTGATCTTGAATTGATGAAGACACAATGGCTCGTAAATGCAACGACTTTAAAGGCCTCAGACAAATGCATGAAAACTTTTTCGATTGTCTATTGACCCTTACTGAAATCCCTTCCACAAATTTGAAAAGATTTCGGATGTTTACATTCTGTACAAACAACTAAATAGCAAGAGTTCGTGGCAACTCGTGTAATTCCTGCCACGGAAAATCAAGGTGATATTGACATCCTTGCTCGAATTTGCAGTGTATATCTAGTATGTTTTTGTGATACTAATTGTAAACGACGCATCCAGACTGGGATTCAGACAGTGTACTTCAGTCTTGTAGTAAGATATGACCTGAACAAGTTAAAGGTGGATTAGCCGGGTTTACAACTTGTATATCGTCGGGTGCATTACATAGTGATGGATTTTAATTTTTTATCATTTTTACGAAATATGGGAAATGGTACTAAATCCCCAAATCGTCAAACATGCCAATGCGAACTGCAAGTACTTCATTAATTATAATCTTAATTAGAAAGTTTGCAATTTTTGACAGTATGTTGCATAATAGAGACTTTGGTGTATTACACAGTTACTGAGGTTGAACCCTCTGTCAAACAGTGTATACCTGAATTTCCCACCGAGGCTTTTAAAATACTTTTGTTAGTAATATTCTTATCTTAATTTAATAACTGACACAAGCAAATATGTAATTAATTTATAAATATCGATATTAGAAGAGATTTATATTGATTTATAGTTCAAAGCGGGAATCTCGGCATGTGCCAGTCAACAATCCGTCATTAGGTAACAAAACCAAATTGCGTATATTCGCGATGACGCACGTGGATTGACGGATGTTCGAAAACCGATCGTTGTTTTCCATAATGACGGATGTTGAATAACGCTTTAGTCTAGGGAAATTCAACAATCCGTTACTATGGTCAATTTGACATAATCGCCGATTTGCGTAAATTGCGATTTTGGTGGTGACGGATAAGATAAGTAACTTTCCAATGTATTACATCCCCTTTTAATTAAGTAAGAGTCAGGAATATTAACTAAAATAAATTTACAGTTAATTTCGTTTCTTAATCGATTTGATTGTTTGAATCGTATGTGGGGATGTGTACGGGCGCTCTAGTGTTCGCGATTTTTCAAATGCGATTTTCTCAGAAACAAATATTCGTATTTGGTTTAACATCCGTCACTATGTAATACAACCGACGATATACAATAGCAATGGTCTGTGAGCTGATGGCTGCATGCTTTCAAGTTTGATAAAATGCCGGCAGTAATGAAAGCATCCTTGGCTGAGAAGTGAAGAAAATAATATTACCCACTCCTCCCTTACAAAATGAGAGCTATGATTTTTTTTTATCAGAGAACCAAAGAAAGACCTAGTATGAACAGCTGTAAAACAAAACTGAAATAAAGTGGCCAAAAAGACCGCCTTATTGGTTTTGACCGAGAGACCTCTACAGCCTGGTTGAAATGGTAAAATCAGAAAATGACGTTTTTCATAACGATATCCTACAGAAAGTTTATTAAATCACATACTACCTTAAAGAGAAATCACGCTTTTACAAGCTTTTTGTTCCATCCCATTTGCTTTAGACCATAAAGAGATATGTGCGTTTTGACTGCAGCAGGTCAAAATCCATTTTGTGCCACTTTTCTCTTTGCGTTTCAATGGCCCAAACATCAAATGGTCTAAACAGATTTCGAATTCAAGGAAGGGATTACACCTCTTAAAGCAACTCATTATGGTCAGAAAATGATTTGCGTGATATCATAAGTGACCTTGAAGAAAATTAAAATATGCCATTCCGCTTGAAAAAAGAAATTACCACTGCTCACTTGCCTTAGCTCGTTTGAAGCGGGTTGTGAAAGGAGATACGATCCGGCAGGAACCACAGTCCGGGCTCCATAGACGACAACGGAATAAAGCGTGAAACTAATGTTACGTGAAGAGTCAACTGAATTGATTGCCCTATTGTTCACCATTGTTCCCGGACTGTGAGACCGGCGGACCATATCTCCTGCCACAGGGCCATCTTAAGTATCACTAAACACAACAAGGGTGAAGATGTTGTGCAATTTCAGGTGAAGTGTATAAGAAGCTGTACTACATATGGAACGGAACAAAATTAAAACTCGTAACATTCTGTAATTCTGTGAAGATGATAACAACCGAAAATTGATCAAATGAAACGTATTTAGATGAGTTGTATATTACCCAAAAGTGGCACAAAAGTGATTTAAACTTACTGCAGTTAATTAAGTGTATCTCAAGATTGACAAGAGCAAAAGAAATCAAATAAAAGCATTAGAAAGTATGGTCCTTACTCTTTAATCTGATCCGTCTCAAGTAATTTAATACCCGATTTCATGTTTAAAAAGCATTTATCTGATTATACCATTCTTAGACATACCCGACAAGTAGATATACACTACAACAATCCAAATAAACCACTCCTTCAATATATTAAAATTCGAGTTTTTGAATTGAAAGTTTCAATTCCCTGCTAAAAAAAATTATCTTCATTCGATATTTTGATCAAAACCATCAGAGAGAACATTGCAACAGAAAGGACAAGGACATTCCAGTTCGTCATGTTCGTAGGGTGTTTTGAAGAAGAGCGTTTTCCTGTTGGGAGATATGCTAAGGTTTCATTACGCCCATTCATGGTTCGTTTAAAATCTACTAGTAAATAAAAAGGTACGACTGAAAACTATAAAACGTGATATTCGATGATGAAGTCGTAACAACGAAAACTAGATATGCGGCCAAAAGGGCACGATTTATTTGAACTAGTCCCGCTACTTCGCACAACAGAACCGGGCGTCTTTATATGCGCTCATGTTTTAACTTTATCAATTATACTTCATCGATTGGGATTCCAGAAAATTTCAAGGCATTTAAAATATACTTCAGAAATTTTAAGGTAACTTGCTTTTTGTAATCTTCACAAAAAGTGAGGAATGCGTATCTTCTGTTTGAATTTATGATTTAAACAATGTTAATTTTTGTTAAAATTTGGCATTTAAAAATCTATTTTGAGAAAAAAAGAAGGTCAAAATTGGTAATTCTTCTAAACAGGAGGTTAGCATGCAAGCTTGTGCATTAAATCCGACAAAATCCCTTAAATGGCTTGAAAATCAATGATAAACGTCCAACATGAAAACCGTTTGTGCTGGTACAAACATTTGCAATCGATTGACACATAATTACTTCTTGTGAAAAATAAGGAAAAAATGTTTTCATTTCAAGATAATTTTCAAAACAAATTGTAAAAAAAAGTTTTTTTTTTAAAATTAATGTTTTCAGTTAAAAGACCCCCCCCCCAAATGTGATTAAGATCCAGGCCAGTTCGCCGGGGATGGGGGGGGGGGGAGGGCGGGGGGGTACGCCCCTAAAAAAATAAACGGCAATCTGCATAAACGTCCGCTTTATCATGCTGAAGTTTGCAGCTTTATTGCCTCCAACGCCGGCCCGAGGCATTATTTAATCGAGTTCGCTTCTGGTAGCGATCTTAAATCGTTGATTAGGTTGCAGAAATGTCCTAATAATCTAATGGTCTGTTTTAAGTTTATAATCATGTTACTAGAAAAGATCGGAATTCATATGTAGCGCATGACGCCTACCTTGATATTGGAGTCCCCCTGAGTAGGTCTAACCCCTACTAAATAAAACGCGTTTTGCAACTCAATTGAAGATTTCCCAAGCGACTGTCAAATGCGATTGTTCTATCCACCACTCTCATGAAAGGGTTTCGTCCTGCTTCCCCGTCTTCGTTTAAATAAAACACAACAAAGCGGGGGGAGTAAACCAGGTATAGAAGTTCCTGGTGATTTGCATGTAGAAGTTTCAGATGACAATGGAAGATTTCTCAAACATGAAGCAGAAAATCACAAAGAGCTAAAATCTGTACCAAAAATCGGAAATAGATAGAATTTCCATTAATGGTTCTATACCATACAATTAATGTTCAAATTGGTCAAAATCGCACCCCCAAAAAAATCCTGGATACGGGCCATTAAGACATTCAAGCCCTGGCCCATGTAGGGGTGTAATTGTATACTTGTAGTAACAAAGTGAAGCGGTGTCGATGACCTAGTGGGTGGATTGTACTCTATTGCTGAGAGAATGTTCAATCAAGATATCATCGTTAAAATGGAGCCTATATCATGTACTTCGTTTCGTGCACCGGTTTCGCGCGTTCCTTTGCAACCATGAAAATGATCCCAGAAGTTTACGAGCTTGCAATATCATGGAATGAGTAGCGGTGCAAAAAAATATCACGCTGTTGACTCAGACAAACAACCATGCGTGTGCTTAGGGAAGGTAAATTACAAAGGCTATCTTACATCAAATGACCAACGGTAGGGTTCAGGAAACTTTTGAATAAGGTGCATGTCCATATGAACTTTATTCGTCAAGATTTAACAGCCATACCTTTATTGGGAAGAGTAGAAAAATCATTGCCACCTCATTCGGTAGATATGTGGGAATCATCGCCTTGGGGGTGTAGAATTTGGAAACAGTGGATTAGGTAGGTGTATGTATTTTCCCCATCATACTGTTACATTCATCTACTTTGAGCGTAGCACGTGATAGAGAATTATCGCGACCAGGTTGACTCTCTGGCAATCTTAGAATCGAGAGCGCTGTAAACACATGATCAGTGATTCAGCTGATTTGAATTCGATTTTTTTTTTAAGCGAAAGAGTCAAAATAATAAAATTTGAGGGATAACTAAAAGTGAAGGTTCTACCTCATACTCGTTACTTTTTGCCAACTAAAGAATTGACAGAAAAGGAAAAAAAAAAAAACGGCAGTGTTCAAAGATGCGAATCGCCATTCAATTACGTGTTGTAGTATGTGTCCGTACGGACAGTAATGACTAAAATATCCGATTTTGTCCTTATCATATGTTGCTTCTAGTCTTATCATTTGTAGGGTATGTTAGGACACCTGTACTTATTACAGACTTTCAAAAATCTGATTTTTTCAAATATTAGATTTAGCAATTACTGATAGTGCATTTAACTTTAGTATGTGCTTCAATGTATAACTGTTGAATGGATTTTATGTCAATAAGGTGGGGGATATGAAATATCTGGATTAAAGCAATAACAGCACATTTTAAGAGCGCCCCCAATTTTCAAAATTTGATATTTTTGCATAGTTATGTTGATAATAGTCTAGGAAACTATGCCTGCGAACGAGAATGCTCAAAAATGTGTATTTTTCATAAAATAAGCGATTTTGTAATTAAAATTGGGATCCCAGATTGTACTTAACGGCAGAGCTGGAAATGCTAAGTTTACGTCCGTCCATGATAAAATAGTGAAACCTCAAGAAAATGACCTCAAACTTGACTTGATTGAACCAATAAAACAACTAATGGATGAGCGTAGACACGTACATGGCGCTAATTCCCGGCTATTTCATATTAGAAGGCCGTTTCAACAGCCGTTGAATTATTATCGGAGATCTCCGATTTAATTATTCTAATTACAAAATTCCTTCATTTGCAACACATAGACATTTTCGAGCTTAACCATTCACAGGTATAGTTACTAGCCATTACCAATGCAACCGTGTAGAAATCTCAATTTTTTGGAAATTTGGGGGCGCTCTTCAAAAAATGAGTTATTAATGCTTTGAATTTGAGCAGTCTGCTATTAAAACATGTGGACCATGTTACAAAATTGACTGTTATACCATACCCAAACTTGGTAAGGGAAGCACCATTAGTTTGGATTGGGTCTCACGAGTAGATTTCTTATACTCATCAGTGAGGCATTTTTACACGCATAAGTGGGGAAATTTTGTTTTCGCGTCACTTGTGGGGATTTTTTTTACAGGGAGAACATTTTTGTGTTTCTATTGGTTTCCTGGCTTCTATAGATGGTGTATCCATAATTATAGCAGGAAATAGAATGGGATATTTATTTGTATGACATAAATGAAATCATTTCTCCCAGATAAACTAATTAAATATTAATTTAGAAATGATATCGTTGTTGTAAATTGATAATTTCTTGACTTTAGACCTTTGAATACTGAAAAGTGCTACTTTTTCTGAAAACGTTATATTTTGAAAATGGAGTGTGTATTGATACCTAAAGTGTTCTTTGAAATGCGACAACCTTTGTGGTAGAACCAATTGTTTTCTCTCTTAAAACTTTAAAATTTTCTAAACATCCAGTTCTAAGTGAAGTTATGCAAAGAAATGTCACCAAATGTTAGCGGGAACTTATTTTGGGAACTCCCTATATATGCATGTGCATAGTCAAGCTTATAGACCAGTTAACATCCTACGTCACTTCTTTTGCTGACTGCGAATCCATTCCTGCGAATTGTTATGGCCCATAGTATTAAAACTCTAACCGATACAATTGCCCAGTGTGTAACAGTCAGGCCGACCTATTTCAAGATACCAGGCCCTAACATGTTTACAAACATTGCTGTTAACTGGTCTATACCTTTCAAACTTTTCTTCTTGCCCAGTTGTTCTTCAGGCACGTGAGACCTATATTATATTGAACTTGCTTCATACTTCCCAATTACAGCAATGAAAACGATCCTCTTAGTTTACGAGCTTCTAATAATGAGATCAGATATATTGTAACGAAATACCGTTATACGTTCGGGCACATGACGATGTCTGTGCTTCGTAAACGGCGTGTCCTGAAGACAAAATTATATTAAACGCCCGATGGTAAAATTCATAAAATCGGTGGTGTAGTAAATGGAGACCGTGTACAACATACGCTTAAATCACATGCTTATGTTCTATCAATAGGACAGAATCTGCGATATCTTGATATGACATGTGATTAAAATTATTTTCTAATCAAAGGTAGACAGTAACTTGGTTCTTTGATTCAAATTGAGGAAATTAGGGTAACGTCTTTCATTGATCAATTACCTCGGAATTACTTATTTCATGACGAGACGACGCGATAACATCTTAAGATATTACATTTCAGGAGGTTGTAAAGAGATTGCAAGTGGTTGATATCTGATTTTATGTGGAGATTAAAAATAAATCAGATAAGCATGATGATAACGTAAAAACTATTATTTGAAATTTGATATAAAATATAACAATGCCTAAATAAAACCTAATTATATGGGTAGATTTATATATAGATATTAATTGAAATTGTGAGTGAATCCAATTTTCTGTAGGAAAATTAGTTTCTTGAAATAAACTTTGAGATGGAATTCACAAAATCTTATAGAAAATATTTTAAATACTACACATTTAACAGTACTACGTATTTACATTAATGTTAATTATTACGAGTCTGACTTGGAATATTAATTTTCCATTTTAGCCAAGCAGCAATTAACAATTCTTTAACACAGCCCGTGTGTCTGAGGAACTTATCCCAAACATTTAACAAACTCAAGCTGTAAGGTAACGTATACAGGCTGATTCAAAAAGAAGTTTACTCATTTTTATTATGGTTTTGTAAAACAATCTATACACTACAAAAAAACGTTGTTTAAAAGTTCAAACAGTTGTTTTAAAGTTTAAAAAAGTTGTTAACGGGTGAACTGAACAACAGCTGTATAATTTCACCCGTTAAAAAAAGGTTGTTTAACTTTTAAACAACTGTTTAAACTTTTCAACAACGATTTCTCTGTGTAAAGAATGTACCCTAAACTATTGCAAAGAACAGTTTTTGAACGTCTTAATAAAGAAAAAGAATTTTTAAATTTGCTCATGCCAAACCTGAGTTATATCTATGAATAAAATCACCCATTTTCCTAGCTGCACACATTTGCACTTCTTAAGTATTGATTGGTATATGGCGAAACATTCAAATGCCAAATTCCAGTGGTTTGGCAGGTCAATTGCGATCAATAGCTGGCCCACCTAGCATTTTTTGATATACATTTTACATTCACACAGAAAGCGAACCATATGATATATGGTTCCACAATTTAGTCCACGAATTCGCACATTCATGGCAATGAAGTTTCAAGAAAGTGAGAGTCCCAAGTGAAGTTCAACGTCTCTTTGGTCTCCAATTCCCTACGAACATGAATATAATGAGACTTACAAATCTGGCAAAACAAACTTTTCCCAAATTATCATAAGTTGTGCAATGATGATGTTTATTTCAATTAATCAAACCGTACAACATTATTATTATTTTAATTATGAACTGCTTCTGAAATAATGTTTGTTCAAGAACTGCATAAAATGCACTGGGTGTTTCCTTTATGAGAAGTCTATCAAAGCGAAACAGTGCGAGAAACACAGGGGATCATGAATAATTATAATTTAAATGCTATCAGCATTTGAATTTTGTAATTTCATTTGCTATGATTAGTGGCATGAGTTTAAAACCATAAATCTTCCATTTCGACAATAAAGGTTGCAAACCATGCAGTCGAAATATCTTGTTTCACGCTTTATTGATTAGGCCTAAATAGAAATTGGTGCAAGTTGCCGAAATGTATGCAGCGGAAAGTGGGTGTTTTTACACAAATTAGTATAACTTTGGTTGGAAAGAGTGAAATAAAAACAAAATCTTTTTAACCTCGTCTACCGAAGGGGGGGGGGGGGGGTGGTTACCACCCCCTTCAGGTTTTTGACACGGCTTGCTAAAAACCCCTTTTTTGCCAAATTATTTAATGTAATTGTCAATTGACATTTTCCGCTCCTTTTCATTCAAAAACAAACATCCACCGGGGTACAGGTAAGATACAGGGTGATCCCAAAGTGATGGATAGGGGGTGTCAACCACCCCATTCGGTAGACGAAGTACCAACATGCCTAACACAACACAGGAACATTGCAGACACTTGATTTTGGTACCAATAGATAGCTATGATCCTCTTCTTTCCAATGATACCAAAATGAGTACCAACTGCCTAGCATTACGTCACAATGACGTCAGAAAGTTCGCATGTCAGCAAAACTGCCAATTTCCATAGACACACACAGTGAAAAATTAAATTTCTCGCCAAAAAGGTGACTCTACTTGTTGGGAAATGACTAGTTTTATATAATGACAGCATTTTAGAGCTATAATAAGGTGTTTGAGTCGCTAAAATTGCGAAATATCAATTTTCCACCCTTTATTCAGTATTTTCGTACTTTCCTCAACATATGACGTCATGGTGACGTCATAATGAGGATGTTGTACTTATTTGGTAGCAATGGAAAGATGAAACTCTAAGCTATCCTTTGGTACCAAATTTACAGGAATCGGGTGTTCAGTAACGAAATCACAGGGGGCCCAAATGGCTCAGGTAAACGAGGGTTAATACGACGTTTAGAAAATGCTCTATGGCACTATAGTTTACGGGGTATTTTGTATAGATTTTTTACAAAACCACAAAGAAAAATGAGTAAACTTCGTTATCCCTGTGACTGTGTTCTACCTATTGTGTTCTTCGTTGTTTACTGCCCGCATTATTTATTTCAACACTATACCCTATAACCTCGTCTACAAGGCCACGGTATACTCCATATGTTTACATGGTAGCTAGGACACTCGCTCATGGGGGTCTCTCAATTTCATTACTCCGGTTCTGATCGGAATGAACGGGGCGGAACTGGTTTGCAACCGGTGGTTGAGTTTTATAGCCGTTTTGATTGGCTATTCATAATGTTATTTCAAGTAATAAACCAATCAAAGACACGGTACGAAAAGCTTACAGGTGCATACAGACATATAGAAGGACTATTTTGATTTGAGTACTCCGAGGTTATCATGTTATATCATGTAATAAGGAAATCGGAAATGCTGTGAGAAAGGTGGCAAACGTCAGGAGGTTAAAGCCACTATCAGCGAGTTATTCAGAATGTAAACAAATCGCGCCCCTATTTTTCATCTAAGTCCATTTTTTGCACTGATATATTGGAAATTGTTGCAGTAAAGACCCTCGGAAGTGGCTAAGAGTAATACGTCGTATTTGTAAAATTAAAAAAAATGATGATTTTTATGATTTGTTTACTAATAAAAGTTGGGATCCCACTTTTTTAGGTCTAGAAACAGTCGTAAATGGCATCTTCAAGACCGCTTTAAAATACTTAAGTGTCTGTTTTTTCACAAAGAACTGTAATATAAGTTCTTGATGTGACCTAACATAGGAATTTAGAGACAAAATGGGCATTTTGAATTTGGAAAAAAAATGACTGATAGTGGCTTTAACTATCCATCAGCCGTATGTAGACTGCAGGTTAACACGATTGGTTAGTACAGGTTAAAACATTTTGGTGATGTTGTGTGGGACAGTGCACACAGAGGGTGAAGAAAGATTAGAATTCAAACAGAATTCATGACTCTCAGCTTCAAGCTTAAAGCTAACATACAAAAGAGCAGTGTAAGTCCTTTGAATGAGGGCATTTCAAAGAAATGATCACGACATTACCATACGCAATTTAGTTTTGAATTAAGTCATACTGTTTATTAGTCTCAGCAAACTCTGCGGTCAAAGGGAAAATACGAGCGTGCAGACAAGCGCCGCTACTCTTTACCATACACTTGAACATCGTTATTTGCTTTTCGAGTTTTACCGTTCCAATCGGTTAATCCCCCCGATACTTAAAACACTCCAAAAAACAACATCATGTGGAAACAATTTCTATCCTAGTCTTATTTTGTAAGCACCGGTCATCAATGGTCATACTGATTAATGCCCTACCTCTAAAAGTCACCCATAGACGCTAACAAATAGTTAGTACTTTGGGATTGTTTCCTTTTAACTTTTTTCAATAAGTAAAAGAGCTCGAGAGTGACAACGCTTATTTTTTATGCGTCCGTTTCTCTCAGTAGTACCTGATCTAGCTGAGGATACCAAAACATGTACCTATTGCAGAGTGCGATTGCTTTAGTATAACCTTGAATTTGAACGTATCGTATTTAATAAAAAGCTAGATAGAATTTTACAAGAATGTCCACATACCCAAGGTACATAGGGTTGGCCGCCCTATTATCGGACACGGCAGTTTTCGGTCAGATGTGTGTTTTGAGCCCATTGGTTTCATTTCTTAAATTCAACACTACATTTTAATCCATCAATTAAATACCGAATACAACTGCCTTTAATGGCTACCCTTGGATCCGTCCCCATGTGTTGTTGTCTTTCGATACACGAGGATAACGTGGCGCGTCGGCCCATTTTTAATAAAGAACGTGTTACTTATGAGGTACGTAAATACCGGCGTGAATCACTTTCGGGAGGTCGGATTTTTGCACACTTCCAAAAATCTAAATTTTTACCTTTATGTGTTCGTTTACATGTATTTTTTTTGCTGCCGCGTCCCTTGTTCTGTTTTTTACCGCAGAAGCCGACTGCAAACGTCCGAAACTGAAAGGATTTTTTTTGCGCCTGTCCAGTTTTCGGACGGCCCCTCTATAAAATACGGGGGGGGCAGGCCAACCTGGAAAGGTTGTGTTCAGATTTATTAGGCGCGATATTGCACTTAATAATAATTAAGCAGAATTAATGAACATTATTTGTTGAATATTTATTTATTTATTTCATTTGTTTTATTTACTTGTTTATTTATTTTTTTTAATATTTATTTATGCATTTGTAAAAAGGCCACCATGAGTGTTTTTGTTATAAATAACTTTAGTTTATTTTATGTTAGTTGTGAGATAATTAACTGCTTCATGTTTATTTGTTGTTTATTTATATTTTTTGTTTATGGGTTGTTTTTTTAGATTGTTATTTTTAAAATTTATTTTTGTTGATTTTTTTCTCTCTAATTATTTGTAAAACCGCCCACCATGATTGTTTATGATGTATATATTTTTAATTGCCCTCTGAATGCCGCGCACTATAGAGTTGAAAAAAAAACCCATGTGCGCTTCGCCGGATTCGAACCGGCGACCTTCGTATTACCTCATGCACGACGCCCTAACCGACTGAGCTATCAAGGCCGGGTCGTTAGAAGAGCGATAGATATCATCTTAGCGTGTTAGGTTCGAAAGGGTCTTCAGCCTTTCCTAGAGATAGGTCCCAGACTGTATATTTAACATATACGATTATATTTGTTTCGAAATCTAAACACTAAGTTCTCCAGTAGAAAGGATGTATATATATTAAATCTTTCCCTGGAGATTGTTTTTTTTTTTAAAGTGTTGAAAAAAAAAAAACCACATGTGCGCTGGCCGGATCGAACCGGCGACCTTCGTATTACATGCACGACGCTCTAACCGACTGGCTATCAAGCAGGGTCGGTAGAAGAGCGATAGATATCATCTACTAGGTGTTAGGTTCGAAGGTGTCCTTTCGCTGCCTACGGATGCATCAGAAACATGTATATTTAACATTACGATATATTTGTTTCGAAAGCTAAAACACTAAGTTCTCCAGGTGACAAGGAGTGTGATGGATTAGGCGTCGCGTGCATGTAATACGAAGGGTCGCCGCGTTCGAATCCGGCCAGCCACATGGGTGTTTTTTTCAACACTATCGTTCGTTGGCCCCGGGCCTTGGCCACCCCCATCCTCCAGGGAAAGATTAATAAATTATACATCCTTGTCTACCTGGAGAGGAGAACTAGTGGTTTTAATTTCGAAACAAATATAATCGTATATGTTAAATATACAGTTCTGAGCTATCAGCTAGGAAAGCGAAAGGACACCTTCGAACCTAACACCTATAGATGATATATATCGCGTATCTACCGACCCTGCTTGATAGCTCAGTCCGGTTTTAGAGCGTCGTGCAGGGTAAAAAAACAAATAAAAAAACAGAAAAACTATGTGAAAAAAGGTATGTGAAAAGGAAATTAATAAAAAGGGTAAAAAAAAAGAAAATGAAAAGTAAAAGGGACAACAAGGTAAAAATAGAAAAAAATAGGGTGTATATATAAGGTAATAAAAAAATAAAAAAAAAACTAACAAGTATTGTAAATAATAAAAGTAAAAAAACCAACCATTTAAAAAATTTTAAAAAAAGAAAAACCTTAAAAAAAAAAAAAAAAAAAAAAAAAAATAAAAAAGTTAAAGGGTAGTAAAATACACAGTGTAAAATATAAACACAACCGAAAAAGGAATCATTGGGGAAAACGAAAAAATGAAACATTAAACAACAGGGAAAAGGGAGGAATATAAAATAAACAAAAAAGAAAAAAAAACAAAAGACAAAACTGAAAGACCACACTCATAAAATAATCAAAATAAAAGGGAAAAAGTCTAAAAAATAAAACATAAAAAAAGGGTAAAAAAAAAAAAAGTAAATAGAAAAAAATACCCCCCGAAGGTCGCCGGTTCGAATCCGGCCAAGCGCACATGGGTTTTTTTTTTTTCAACCACTATCGTGCGCTGGCCATCTCCAGGAAGATTAATAAAATAATAAACTTCCTTGTGGCTTCCTGGAGAACTAGGTTTAGATCTTGAAACAAATATAATCGTCTATGTTAAATATACAGCTTCTGATGCTATCGCTAGGAAAGCGAAGGACAACCTTTCGAGACCCTAACACCTAGAGATGAATCTATCGTTTCTTTATACCGACACTGCTTGTTCGCTCAGTCGGTTAGAGCGGCGTGCATTGTAATACGAAGGTCGCGGTTCTCGAATCCGGCCAAGGCGCACATGGGGTTTGTTTCAACCACATTCGTGCGCTGGCATCCTCACCCTTCCCCCCGGGGAAAGATAATAAATATATACACCTTGTCTACCTGGAGAACTTGTGGTGTTAATTTTCGAAACAAATATAATCGTAATGAAAGATACAGTCCGGAGTGCTATCCGCTAGGAAAGCGAAGGACACCTTCGAAACTAACACCCTAAGATGATTATTATGTCTTCTACCGACCCTGCTTGATAGCTCAGTCGGCTTTTAGAGCGTCTGAATGTTAATACGAAGGGTCGCCGTTCGTTCGAATCGGCAAGCGGGGACACTGTTTTTTTTTTTTTCAACACTATCGTAGCTGCCATCTCCAGGGAAAGATTTAATAAATATATACATCTTGTCTAACCTGGAGAAACTTAGTGGTTTAGATTTCGAAAACAAATATAATCGTATATGTTAAATATACAGTGCTGATGTATTCCGTGATGATAGGAAAGCGCCAAGGACACCTTCGACCTAACACCTATAGATGATATCTATCGATCTTCTACGACCCTTCCTTGATTAGCTCAGTCGGTTAGAGCGTCGTTGCATGTAATTACGAGGTCGCGGTTCGATCCGGCCAGCGCACAGGGGTTTTTTTTTTTTTTTCAAAACACTATAGTGCGTGGCCATCTCAGGGACGATAATAAATATATACATCCTTGTCTACCTGGAGAACTTAGTGGTTTAGATTTCGAAAACCAAATAGAATCGTATATGTTAAATATACAGTTTCTGATGCTAATCCGCTAGGAAAAGCGAAGACCTTCGAACCTAACCCCTATAGAGGATATCTATCGCCTCTTCTACCGACCCTGCTTGATGTAGCTCAGTCGGTTAGAGCGTCGTGCATGTAATACGAAGGGTTCGCCGGTTCCGATCCGGGCAAGCGCACATGGGTGTTTTTTTTTTTCACCACGATCGTGCGCTGGCCATCTCAGGAAAGATTAATAAAAATACCATCCTTGTCTACCTGGAGAACTTAGTGGTTAAAATTTCGAAACATTAACGTATATGTTAAATATTACAGTTTGATGCGATCCGCTAGAGGAAAGCGAAAGGACACCTTTCGAACCTAACACCTATAGATTGATATCTATATCGCTCTTCTACCGACTGTGATGATCAGCTCAGTCGGGTTAGTTTAGGCGTCGGGCATTGTAATACGAAGGTGCCGGTTTCGCAATCCGGCCAAGCGCACATGGGTTTTTTTTTCAACACTACGTGGCTGGCCATCTCCAGGGAAAAAGCTTAATAAATATATACATCCTTGTCGGAGAACTTAGTTGTTTAGATTTGCGAAAACAATAAATCGTATATGTTAATATACAGTTCTGATCCGCTTCGCTAGGAAAGCGAAGGAACTTTCGAACCTAAACACCTATAAGATGATATCTATCGCTCTATATACGACCCGAGCTTGATTAGCTAGTCGGTTAGAGCGTCGGGCATGTAATACGAAGGTCGCAGCCGGTCGAAAATCCGGCCAAGCGCACTGGTTTTTTTTTTTCCAACACTATCGTGCGCTGGCCATTACCAGGGAAAGATTAATAAATTATATACATCCTTGTCTATAACTGGAGAGAAGGTAGTGGTTTAGATTTCGAAACCACCTGATTGTTTCTGTTGTAAATAACAATATTCAGTTATTGCTATTGTTTATTGTAGGTGAGATTTTGTAAAGTGTAGTAGCTTAGTAAGGTCTCAGACGTGAAATCTTACGGGGTATTTGGTCTAGTTTTAAAGTCTCCCGGGTTAGTATAATGGACAGTTAAATTGTTTTTAAATCATGAAGTATTCAAACTACAAAAAATTCCCCATCCCCCAATGGAATCCCTCAATCATTTCGATCATAATGACCCGATTCCCCGTATCCGTCGACCTATTTTAGATTTAAATAGAGAAGGAGAGAGAGAAAAAATAAAAAAAATGGAAAGAAAAAAGCACTCTAAAAAAAGGGTTGTTTAGCAATTGAACATTTTCTTGCCTTCATTGTAAACATGTTTAAAAAGCTAAATTAACATGCATATGCATGTCAAATATTGCGAACATCAATGTTTAATTGCTAAACACTAGCCATTTACACACACAAACACGTTAAGCATTTCGACATGCTTACAAAGTGAAGGATAGAAAAGTGTTTGAGAAAAAGGTTTAATCTCGAAACACAGTTTTGCAGTGAGATAAAGAAAAAAAAAAGGGAAAAAGCGGAGACCAGTTTTCTTCCCCCACACTCCTTGCGGTCACTTTCTTTCCTAGTGCCCATTACTCTCTCCCTTCCTGTCCTTACCTTTCGCCCCAGCTTGCTTTACGTATTCTTTGGCCTACACCCCTCATTCCATTCATTATTGGGGGCAACAAAGAGGGTTGAAAATTGAATAGGCATAGGAATGTTTCTGTTCACATCTATTTGAAACGGTTAGCAATGTGGGAAGACAGTGATGACACTTATTTGGTTTTCTAAAATATTTTTGTGGCCAAATAAAAATAATTCTTCTTGTTCTACGAAGAACCTCTGAAGGGTGGTTTGGTTTTAGGGTTACTAAAAGTTTAAGGTTTCTACAAAGAAATCAATTTTCTTGGTTACAGAACCTTTTAAATCTTCAAGGGTTATTTATAGACCCAAAAAACAAGGTTTGGTAGCCAGAAAATGGTTCTGGTAGAACCTTACACTCTAGGAACCCTAAACAATGGAATGCGTAATAAATCACCTTTATGGAGGACCGGCCGTAGGTTCTTGGGATAACAGGAAAGAAAAAAAAGTGAGGGGGGCAATGAAATTATTTTGGACTCAAAAGGTTTCACCGACTTTCATGTGAAACTTAACCTCTTCAAAAATATATGTGAACAACGTGGGGTTCTTAATAGAACTTTTTAAGGTAGAAAACCTAGCAGGCTTTAAGGTGAAAAATACAGGACCAAAAATGTTACTTGTACCCTTTATTTCGAAGGAGTGAGAGTGTTAAGGGTAACCGTAGTTGTGCGGTTCACACCACCCGCCTCATTTCGCGTCTCTCCAGCAGTAGTTCCAAGACCCCTATTAATTCAGTTCTTAAGCGGTCCCCTTTCCCAGGAAATTTTTGCCTCAAGAAGCGAATTTTCGCCAAATTAGCTTCTCAAGCCTGCAAAATTGTCAACAATTGTCCGTTCCCAAGCCCCCCTACTTTCGGAGACAAAATCATTCACAAGCTCCCAAGTTCGAAATCGGGGCCGCACACATCCCGACCTGAAATAAAAAAGTTGAGTTTGAGTCTAAATTTGGGGCTTTGATCCTCAGGTCAGAGAAAAAAAAGAATGACTATCAATTTAAATTGATAGTATGTATACCGTCACCGTGTCACCTGTTAGTGATGAGGCCGTTAACTCATTGTTTCCCCGCCTTCCCCCACCCCTTTAAAAATGTCTGCATGGTTGAAACGGCAAAAAAGCGTTAGAGGGATGAAGGCAACAAATTGAAAACTATTGAATGAAGAAGTGCTGCAAAAAATAAACCGACCCGTCAAAAATAAAAAATGCCAAAAAAATTAAAGCAATAATAGCAAATTTTGATTACACGGTTGCATTGATAACTGGCTAGCAAAATATGCCGGGAATTGTGAATATCAGTGGCGGAATCCTGGGGGGGGGGGGGGAAAGGGGCGATTGCCCCCTCCCACCCCCCCCCCCACCCCGGGGCCCATAAGGGGGCGCCAAAACCAAAAAAAGAAGGAAAAGAGAAGAAGAAAAGAGACAGGAAAGAGGGAAGAAGGAAAAAAGGAAGGAAAGGAAAAGGGGACGGAAACGAAAGAAAGAAAATTAGAGAGGAATGGGAGGGAGGGAAAAAGTAAAATGAAAAAGGGAGGGAGACAAATAAAAGGGGAAAGAGATGAGGATAGAAAGCTAAGGTGAAAAGGAATAATCTCTAAGGGAAAGCTAAGAAAGAGATAAATTAGGGCGAAAATATGCAATTAAAAATGAGAAAAGAGAAAACGTTATAAAAATAGTAAATGTGCAAAAAGGCTAAGACAAGCAAAATACTCGCAGAAACGAAGGGGTGGTGAAAATAAATGGAAAGAAAAGAAAAAGCGGAACTAAAGACAAAAAAAAAGGCAGCAAAAAATGAGAGCAAAAGAAAAACGGATATTATAATTTTAAAAAAGAAAGGGGCGCAAAAAGGAACAAAGGTTGAGAAACGGTTAAGGAATTAAAGGGGCGCTAAAAATAGCAAAGGAATGCAGAGCAACGAAAATTAAAGGGCGTCAAAAAACTGAAAAAACAAAGAAGGGGTTGAAAATAGTTGTTTAAGGAATCGGACGCAAAGAATAGCAAAGGGACTTGGGGTTTAAAGGGTAATAATAAGGAGCGTCAAACAGAAACAAAAGGAAAAGGGCTGGAAAAAAATAAGGAAAGGGGCGCGAAACCGTCTGTTGATTACTAAAGCGAGTGGTTGGGAAATGTGAACTCTTGTTTATTAAATACATGGAGGGGCGTTCCCAAACCATTTCAATGGGGGGGGGGGGGGAGTTTGCCGACAAAACTGTCCAATTCCGACACCAATTTCAAAAAATTTTTTTTTTTCCGGCCGCTGCACTCCGATAAGTTCTTTATATTTGGTGTTATGCACATTCAAGAACATGTGGAATGGGGTGCCAATTTTTTTTTCAATTTCCACGGGCCGGGGCGCCCAAGTTCATCGTCAGTTTGCCCCCAGGCGGGGTTGATATGCCATCCTGGATACGACTCAATGAATATACATTAGCAATGCCTTTCATGTTTGGGACACCTTTGGATACAAAGTCTTGTTTTTTCAACAATCTACAGCTGTATTAAAATTTCAGTGATTTAGTCGATTTTGAGTATTGTAGGCAAAAAAGGCGAAATGTAAAATAATTTACATGATAAACGCGAGAGTGACGGGGACTGAATTAAAAAATATTTAATGTTTAATAGGAAAAGAACAACACCTTTGAAAAACCTTCTGTTAGGGGATCCTAAATTGTCCGAACGATATTTAACTTTTTATGATAGGTTTTTATGCAAAAAGCTGCCATTTTTCAGTGGACTGGAAAGGATTACATCCTTTATAAACGGTTTGTACGTAGAAACGCGACTCCCCTGAACTGAATTTGCAAAATAAACGTTTCATAGAAAGAGCATATACTTTGAAATGCTTGTCTTAGGGGATCTAAATTGTTAAGGGATATTATTTTTTATCAAAGATTTTATTGCAAAATTCCGGCTATTTTTCAATGGGACAGAAAGCCAGAAAATCGGTCCCAAGCGTTAGTTCCCCAAAGGAATCATAATGGTTTAAGTCGAAATGTCTCTCTGTTCAAACGAAGCATTGTCGGAGATTCTCCGAGTAATAAAATTACGATCAACAAAACTATGGTTATACCATAAATTGCAATTAAGATATTCCACTCAAGTGTGATCTAATTCATTGGTAAGCATTATTATGTAGAAAACGAGGCTCGAGAAAATTTGGTGGCGCTTCTTTCTGAAATAATTTCTCATGTATCTTAACGTAATAAACATATGCTTTATTCAGTGAAGGGTATCCGAATTCATAAGCTTTGGTGGTCCAGAAAAAAAAAGTGTGTCAGATGGGTAGGGTACGGAAGCATTACAGAAGTGTGTGGTTATTGAGATCGAATAAAGAGTCTAATTAGTTGTTGAAATGCTTAATTATGAACACCTTGAACATTAACTGTTACGGGGTATACGGGTGCAGGTCGTAGGCATACGGGATACGGGAAATGTGGTTCCAACGGCATTTATCCTAATGGGTTAGTTTATCCGAAGAATCGCTATTTCGAAGGTTCCTTTATCCGAAATTCGTTATTAGGAGGGTTTCGTGTATGCACGAAGGTTCATGTTTCCGAAGGTTCTTTTTTAATCGAAGGCGTGTTAATTCGAAGGTTCGGTTATTCACAAAAGAAATAGGTTCGTTTATCAGAAAATTAAATAAGATTCATTAGCTCAAGTTATTAAATCTGGATCAACGAACTTTTCATTTTCGGATCAACGAACCTTTGGATAAATGAACATTTGGAATAACACACTTCGGAATTTTTTAACAACCGAGCATTCGGAATAACAAACCGGGTTATAAAGAAACAAATGTTGGTAGCCGAACTTTGAATACGCCTACGTAGGTATATAGGAAATAGGTACAAGTGTTAGGAAAATTGTTTATACACTGTTAAAAATATCCGTAAATTACGGGGAAAATTTCTGGCCAGCAGTATTTTCCAGTCAGTTTAGGGTAATTTACAATCTTCTTTGTTAATTTCTGTCAATTAACAGAACTTGACAGTAATTTTACAGAAATTTGCTCATATTACGGAAAAAAAATGTGTATTTAAACAGAGAATTTTTCCGTAATGTAAATTACGGAACCAAAATAAAATTCCGAAATATTGCTGCAGAAATTTTTGAAATATTCCGTAAATTAACATTTTAGTTTTTTTTGTTTTATTCTTATTGTTTTCTAAAACAGATTTCCGTAAATTCGGAAAATCTGTTTTCTTAATTACGGCCATTTTAACAGTTGTAGGTAGCAATCTATTTAGGAGTTTGCAAATCCAGCTTCTGAAAAAATACTGTGTAGGGTGCTTTGATTTATACGTGCGGTCACGGGAAACCCCTTATCAATGATAAGTGCCCCTGGGAAATTTAGATTTTGGTATATGGACGTTCATATTTTCCATGAAGGGCCCGGGAAAAGTTTCCTTGACTATCATAGAGCTATTAAAATAAAACATTTCTAGCTGCTATGAACAAAAACCATCTGCAAATGTGGCGACCAAATAACTAATAATAATAATAATAATAATAATACTAATAATATCATAATAATAATCATAATTAATAATAGATGTAGAAGAATACAAAATAACAACACTTTATAATTGTTCAACTTAAAGCGGACGTACAGCGCTTTTTTCTGACGTGTCCGAAAACTGGCACACGCCTTCTCCCCCCCATTATCCCATTCTCTATAACTACTCTGCCCTCGCTCACCTCTTCCTGCCTTATCATCTCCTCCCCTCCTTCTGCTTTGTTTCATCCTGATTGGTACTGTCCGAAAACTGGCAAAGTGCTTCGATGACGATGTCATTGTTCGCCGATGGTATTAATGCAACTCGTATTGCCCAACACCCTTTCAATGCCACACGTTAAAGTTTGGGCATGGTCATTAAGTGGATGGGTGTGTTTGGGTGTAAATTTCGAATTATTTTTTAAATATTTGCGGAAGTCCTTAAGGGTCGCTAATTGGTAGGCCTACCCGACCTAATGTACTTTCATCTTTAACTGGATGATGTTTAACTCGTACGCTTAATTTTGATTAGTTATGCCGGAGGTTATGCCCCTCTGCTTTCCATTCGAACCTTACAAACCTGCTGTCTCTCTATTCCGTCTTATTTTCTCCTGTCCCCTTCTTCCATGTTTTGTTCTACTCCTCTTCTTCGTCTTCCTTTTGCATGTTTTGGTGTTTTTACTTTTATACTTATTCTTCTTTTTAATGTTTGGTTCGCCTTCCTTTTTTCCCGTTCCACGTGTTTTTCCTCTTTCTAAGTCTACGTCTTTTCTTCTTTTCTCTACAGACTTCTTCATCTTCTCACAAGGAATTTACCAATTTTTCTGTGAAGAAATAAGTATTAGTTCATGCAAGGCAACCTGTGCACTGTTAAACACGCAAACCTGAATGTTATTATGGCAAAGAAAGGGGAGAAAAGCAAATCAGATAAAATTACGATGTTCACCGCTTGGAGATGGATTG
This sequence comes from Ophioderma brevispina, assembly GCA_023653785.1. Classification (NCBI taxonomy): domain Eukaryota; kingdom Metazoa; phylum Echinodermata; class Ophiuroidea; order Amphilepidida; family Ophiodermatidae; genus Ophioderma; species Ophioderma brevispina. The sequence goes on along the minus strand of JAMKCH010028728.1, from coordinate 111,599 downwards.
GTGTATATAAATAACACAGAAGATGATGGAATGTTATTTGATTTGCAACAAGTAGTTCACGTCGTAGTCAAGGTTTGCGGGCATTAGCTACTGTACATGATAACTTTTTGATAAAGTATACGCTCGTATATGATAACCTAAAAGGGTCATAACGTATGGGTCACAACGCGTTGCTTTCTTAGCAACGCATTGCTTTCAGGAAACAACGCGTTGCTTAGCTAACCAATCAGAAAATAAAAGTGAACAAGCAACTTGTTCCTAATCTAATGAAAGCGTTGCTTTCAGACTGGACTTAAGCAGCGCAGCGCGTTGCTTAGCCAACCAATTAGAAAAGTGAAAAACCCCAACGCATTGCTAAACCAAACAATCAGAAATGTGGAAAAGCAACCCGTTGATTTCAGATATGCTAATGAAATCAACGCGTTGTTTAAGAACTGTCTGTCTTATTTTTCACCTTTTCACTAAGCGTCGCGTTGTTTTCTGAAAGCAAAGCGTTGCTAAGTAAGCAACGCCTTGTGTGCAATATGTTTACCTTTTAGCCTGTCATACTCGTTCTCGTACACCGACATCGACAACATAATTGTGGGTGTTCCACGCCCATTTTTTTAAATCCCTTATTTTCATTATTTAACATTTTTTTCAATAAGAAGCTATTATTAATATATTACTAACATTCAATTTTGTCCGTAAGGTTTTTTTAAACGATCAGTTTCAGTTTTAAACTATACACCTTCGAAAAAAAAAAAAAAAAAAAAGAAAAGCAAATCAGATAAAATTACGATGTTCACCGCTTGGAGATGGATTGGTGTATATAAATAACACAGAAGATGATGGAATGTTATTTGATTTGCAACAAGTAGTTCACGTCGTAGTCAAGGTTTGCGGGCATTAGCTACTGTACATGATAACTTTTTGATAAAGTATACGCTCGTATATGATAACCTAAAAGGGTCATAACGTATGGGTCACAACGCGTTGCTTTCTTAGCAACGCATTGCTTTCAGGAAACAACGCGTTGCTTAGCTAACCAATCAGAAAATAAAAGTGAACAAGCAACTTGTTCCTAATCTAATGAAAGCGTTGCTTTCAGACTGGACTTAAGCAGCGCAGCGCGTTGCTTAGCCAACCAATTAGAAAAGTGAAAAACCCCAACGCATTGCTAAGCCAAACAATCAGAAATGTGGAAAAGCAACCCGTTGATTTCAGATATGCTAATGAAATCAACGCGTTGTTTAAGAACTGTCTGACTGTCTTATTTTTCACTTTTTTTTCACCTTTTCACTAAGCGTCGCGTTGTTTTCTGAAAGCAAATCGTTGCTAAGTAAGCAACGCCTTGTGTGCAATATGTTTACCTTTTAGCCTGTCATACTCGTTCTCGTACAGCGACATCGACAGCAGAATTGTGGGTGTTCCACGCCCATTTTTCAAATCCCTTACTTTCATTATTTAACATTTTTTTCAATAAGAAGCTATTATTAATATATTACTAAAAGTCGATTTTGTCCGTAAGGTTTTTTTAAACGATCAGATTCAGTTTTAAACTATACACCTTCGATTGGTTCAAGCAGTTCGTATGCATATCGTGTGAACGCATAAAGCGTACGGAATAAAGCCCACTCTCGTTGTAACATCATCCATGCGGCGTAATTCTTTTCCCATTGAAAAATGTGTTCCGATGGATCTGCAGTCGACTGTTCTGGTTATAACCTGTACAGAATCTACCAAATGGACAGGTTAACGTTATACTATTCGTCCTCATAATATAGTTTATAATGACCTACTAATGTAAAGTAAGTGCCTTCAATTCCTTCATGCAATGCATCTAATCGAGTCATGCGTTTCTAATATCGCGGAAATCAGGTGTGGTATAACGATAATGACAAATATGATTTGAAGTATGCCTTCGAATGTTGATTTTTTTTCTTGTTCACAATCATGTTGAATTTAAAGGGTTTCGTGACTTCCAAATGCACCGATCAACGAAAATTTAAACAGCTCATGAATTTCTAATATCGCGGGATCAGGTGTATAATGACAACGAAGTAACATCAATCATCAGGACGAATGAAGGTGTTCGTGCTTACAACGCGGAACTTCTGCATCTGAATTATAGAAAATGTCAAGTGTTGAGGTTTATCAAACTTTTAATACAGTGTGTCTTCACCATTTCAACCCTGGTAGATTCTGTATAACTTATAACCCATGAGCCAGTGGTTTTTTTATGAGACGGCTATTTGTTTTCAAGTTGCTTCAACCCTGGCTTTAGAACCTCTAGCAGATATTATGTGCTTCGGAGGATTTCTTTAAATGGTTTGAAGCTCATGAAACTACTGCACTGTGTGAAATGAGGTGAACCCTCTTCTTCATTGGAAGGCTTTTGAATGCCAGCTCTCTGGTAGCAGTAGCTTAACCCTCGGGGGTGGGTGGAGAAAAAACACTTCACATTCCTTTGCATCTGGGAGTGCAGGACTATTATGATATTGTCTCGCAGTTGAAAAGATTTTAGGTGTTATCACCTCTCCGATTTAAACTGAGTATTTTTTATTACGTAAGCAGAAAATACTTATCATCATTCACAAATAAATAAATCTTGAGCTTCTATAGTGCGCGTTCAATGATTTTGACCGTATTTTTCATTATTTATTCGAAAAGGAAGAAAGACAAACACAATCTCCAATCTTCAATCTTCAATGGTGTTATCCCTGTACAGCTTAATTCGCTAAACTGGATTTGGTGCAGGTGAAACATCAGAGCCAAAAGGTGCCAAAGTGTAGAAAAGGTGAAGATAAACAAAATCCAATGATGAACTGAGGGTGCATTTTTAAAAACAGTCTTGGCAATTACAGAACTTTGCTATCCAGAGGTGGCCGCAACATTCTGATGGTAGGCAGAGCGGCTTCCTAATAGGATGGCACTGATGGAGTGAGTACAGCAGTAACTGGTAGCTGATTCCAGATTCTTACAGCACGTGGGTAGTAAGAGAACTTGTATGGATCTATGGTCGCTTCACAAATCATGAAAGAAAATTTGCTGGGCAAGCTTTGACCTAACAACTTTGTCCAGAACCAAAATCCGTAACTTATTGCTTAACTTCATTTCTATTCAATTTACCGCGTTTTCATAGGAAAACTTAGTGTCCACGACCTATTATAATGCAAACTGGTTAGTTATTGTGAAAGAGGACGGGTATTTTGTTACTCAATCCGAATGGTGGAGGTGATAACACCTGAAATCATTTCAATTGCGTGGCAATATAACAATGGCTCCAGCATACCGGGCCGATTATTGTTGAATATCTTTAGCTCCATTGTTTGCTGAAGTCTATGTGTATTAATCGGTCACTGATATTAGAGAAAGGAAATTGAGGTGACATTTTATTCATTTTCAATAAAATGTGCAAATTTTATTTGATTGTAATGATTTATTATGAATTTACACTTGGTTTTCCCCTAGCCGCCCCCTCCCACGATGGGGACAACAGAATTTGTTATACACTTGGTTATTTGGTCTACGCCCCATAGTCTATATTGAAAAACGTCCGGTGCACACCTTCAATTACGACCTTTAGATTTCAGGTTTATGCGGGTGCAGATGCATAAGAGACATAATGCCCGCATAAACATCAAATCTAAAGGTCGTTACTGTGCTGACGTACAGGAGAATCAGCAGCAGAACATGGAATACTTGCATAAAAACTTATCTTCATCACAAGAAATTAAGTTTAAAACAGTTTAAAAAAAATTCACATGAAAAAATACCGGCAAAGGTTGACTTAACTTTGTCTAGATTTACCCTTGGATTAAGAGATGTTAGATTGCAGGGAGTTATTGAAGGCCCTCGTAGAAATATGGAATGAAAATGCACGCTCTAAAATGACCCTCTATATGACACAACTCTAAAAAAACAGGAAACATAGATTAATAGGTAGTATTTTCCATTTACAACATCACGAGTCATTGAATGCAAGTGAACAGAAGAAACCCTATGGGAATACATTACAGCTACATAGCTATTTTTAAACTCGAACAAGAATGTACTACTATTGTGACGTAATATTTCGTTGTGGTGATGTCGTCGATTTCTAATATATTACATTTGGCTCTCTGATGGGAGATAACGTCTTCTAATCAAGGCCATATTTGTGAAATTCAATTCCGCTGTTCTTCTGTTTTTAGAAATTCTACTAGATGAGCTATCTTGTCCAGAGGGACACGATTTATGAGGGGATATGACGTCAGTTTTTATGATTTCACTTCCCCTCTTTCATTGAGACAGATTTAGTAGGCAATGTTCATAACCAGCGGAAAAAATACCTGTCATGCTGGAAAATTTCAAATGTTTCATATTTCAAAATTAACCAATGACGGTATTTTACTGTTTACCATATTTGTTACATCTTAATAATGACAAGTATTCCTTTTGACGTTTGCTGTTTTCCGCCTTATATTAGCTGTAACGTTTCAAATTATCTTTCTTGGAAATTGACACTGTAAATATTTTGCAATTGGAGATCGTTATTCTCTGCATTTTGCCACTATAAAAAGAAAAGTCCATTATAGTTGGAACCACACCATTAAATACACTAGGTGTAGCTAGCAGACAACGTAAGAGCTAAAACTGTGTTGTCGTCTAACTGTTACCATTTCCCTGAACGAGGAGTCATAGAATGTTAATAAGTTGTGTTTTTAATGTTTGGACTAGTATAAAAAACTATTTTAGTGGTAACGGTTTCGTGTGTACCCTATTTCTATAATCTCCGATGCTTTTGGGGAAACTGTGCAATTGAAAGTAGATGTGGGCGTGTTGAAAACATGCAAATCTTCGATGCTCTGTAGCTCAAAAATCAGCTTTCATTATATAACTTTTTCATTTTTTGGCCAAGAGATATGGTCCTAATCTTACCAAAAATTCAATTTTGAAGTAGCCAATCACTTTATAGCCGAGAAAGTGACTTTTGATGAGAGGTCATTTTGTACACAAGTTTATGGGGAGCTATTTAGTGGTGTTATTCCAGTGGGGCACGCGTCTCTCTCTTTGAAGTAGGTTCCAAGAAATGAACTGGGCGCTCTTCCGTATTTTAAAACCAGTATTTTGACGTATGCAAGTGCGCATCCCTAACAAGGCAGGCTGTAAAGTATATTGTGAGGAATTACCACAGAGTACAATATACCACAATATACCATAACTTTCATCGTACTTGCACTTCCAACCAAATCATTTTGAGATGTGGTATGCTAGATTGTACGGGGACTTGCTATGAAGGTCTTTTGTCAAGATAATTTCACGTTCAAAACTACCTTCTCCAAACCATTAGTGAGGTGGTATGCTAGATTGTACTGCGGCTTCCTAGTGAAGTCTTGGCCAGAATATTTTCCAGACGGACCAGATTGCTACATTCTTCCAAGTGATTGTGACGTCAAGCAACCTTTGCAGAGTTGGAGAGATAATCGCTACAGTCAAATTAACCTGCTTGAAGTCAATTTCACATTGAAGAGTCACAAACATTCTATTCAATAGATCACGCTCTCTCAAAGTAAGATTAAAAAAAATAATAGCCCAACTTTTGATAACGTGTCTCTCTAACCGGTAGAACGAAACTTACCTACAAATTTCATGCTGCAAAGTTCTAACAAACAGCGTAAAAACTGCGGCATCCGCGTTCACCGACCCTAAAGACTAGATCAACATTTGCACTCTTTCTTAAAGACCTTTGAATTGTCTCTTAATTGTATCATCAACTAAATGGCGCCTGTTAAAGCGCGCGGGCATGTTGCTGCGATATAAAATGAGCGCACGTTCAGCTGATTATATTACAAGATCAGGTGCGGTGTAACGAAAACCATCAAACATTCAGGCTAATAATAAATAGAACCCGTGCTTTCCGACCCAATAAGGCAGGTCCTGTAGCTAAACTATATTGCTTGGGCCTTAATTGGGGGGGAATAATTCATAAAATCTTTGATTTGAAAAGAGACTGGTGTGGGACGTGAAGACTTGTGATAAATCAATATGAGAGAGTGGTTTTCATTGTTTATTTGTCACGATTTGTTTCTCATAATGAATAGCATATTGTACGAGACATTTTAATTGAAAAAAAAAATGGTTTAGAGGAGGCATATCTCTTAAGGGGGTTGCATATCACAATGGATAGGATTTTTGTGTCTTGTTAAATATCAAGTATGTCGTAAAAGTTTACAATTAAGTGACGCATTGAATCCAAAAACAATGAAAAAACTTTGGTAAACATTACACTTTAAAGAAAATCATCAAAACGGCAACATTTTAATTTGAATTTTGATTACATCCTAATTTTGAAGGATTTTTTAAATTTTAAACTGCATCTGGATTAATGCCAAGAATTTTTAATATGCACCACGACATCTTTAAAGGTCCATTTTTCGTCATTTGTTACATTTTCATACCTCAACATTATCCTGATCATATCTCAACACTCGATTTGCAATAGTTAAAATCGCACTATTGTACGAGACATTTTAATTGAAAAAAAAAATGGTTTAGAGGAGGCATATCTCTTAAGGGGGTTGCATATCACAATGGATAGGATTTTTGTGTCTTGTTAAATATCAAGTATGCCGTAAAAGTTTACAATTAAGTGACGCATTGAATCCAAAAACAATGAAAAAACTTTGGTAAACATTATACTTTAAAAGAAAATCATCAAAACGGCAACATTTTAATTTGAATTTTGATTACATCCTAATTTTGAAGGATTTTTTAAATTTTAAACTGCATCTGGATTAATGCCAAGAATTTTTAATATACACCACGACATCTTTAAAGGTCCATTTTTCGTCATTTGTTACATTTTCATACCTCAACATTATCCTGATCATATCTCAACACTCGATTTGCAATAGTTAAAATCGCAAAAGGGTTAAATTGCAAGTAGTCTATGAGCCGAGCAAATTTTCGGTATCATGAAAGGGCAAAAAACGACACTTATTATGAAGCATCAGTATACCATGGCTTACACAAAAATGTATGATAGCATTTCTGGAATGGTAGCTATATCCAGGTAGGGGGTAACCAAGGTTTACACAGGGAGAAAATTTTAAATTGCTTCAATCATGTTGAAAAGTATACCACCTTATTTGTCTGATCATAAGATTCCAAAAAGGTATAGTTTGTACTAACTACAACCTAAAGTTTTGGAGTTATAGGCTAAAACAGCAAAAATCAATAAAAAGGGTCATTTTCAGTTGTACAGGGGTCAAAGTTGCTCTGATTTGGATAAAATATGGTGCATATTATTGGTGGAGCTCATAGGATTAAAATAAGGAATAGTTTTGACTGTCTCAAATGCTGTCTCCCCCACTTTGGTAACTAAGCATTTGAGACACTCAAAACTATTCCTTATTTTAATCCTATGACTTCCACCAAAAATTGGCACCATTTTGCATCCAAATCGGTGCAACTTTAAAATTTGACCCCTGTACAACTGAAATTTAAACTTTTGACCTGTTTTTGCTGTTTTTAACCTTAACTCCAAAACTTTGGGTTGCAGATAGTACAAACTATACCTTTTTGGAATCCTTATGGTTGGACAAATGGTGTGGCATACTTTTCAACATGGCCAGAACATTTTAAAATTTTGACCCCTGTGTAATCCTTAATTGTCCCCTACCTGGTTATAGCTCCCATTCCAGAAATGCTATCGTGCATTTTTGTGTAGAGGATAGTGTACTGAGACTGAATAATAAGTATCGTTTTGTCCCCTTTCAGGATACCAATATGGCTAAAATTCCCTGATGGCTTAAGTACTAAAGGATAAATACACCCAGAGAAGATGAGAAAGAATGAGGTGGTTCAACTGTTACTTCAAAAGATAAACTGTTCATCCGCCTATTCATTTTAATTGCCCTAAATCCGATTTATTGGACGAAAGCCCTGCGCTACTTGCTGGAGAACATTACATACACCTGTCATTAAATCACAGAAATATTCCAATTACCCAGTTGTCAACTGGTATTTGCACTATACACTATGGTCGTGACCAGTACGAAACGTACTCTTCTGCATCACTTACAGACGACTTTGACCACAAATTTTCAAAGCATTTTGTCACTTTGGACACTTTCGGACACAAACAGGTGTGGTTGGGGTGAAATCAAAATGCATTTATCTAATCATTCATCGTATCATATTTCGCAGGAACTAACCCGATATGTTTAAATAAGGCTAAAATAACAACATCCTTTATTGACCTCAAAACATTAAATCAAGATTAGCTTAACGAAAAAGGGTTGATTTTGGTGTTTTCTTTCGTTAAAAAGTCACTGTTTTCATCAACTATTTCGCCAACGAATAAAATAAATAATTATTGGTCAGAAAAACGCGAAGTTCCTTACCAGCAGAGAACATTTATCTAGAAAATTAATAAACTGTTTTAGTAGCAGTGTGTCAATTACTTCCGGTTGTGAAACTTTCCCGACTCGCCAAGCTTGAGCCGGCATGAAACATATTACTTTTCAAAGGTTCATTCGAGCGGCCCTTGAGTTTCCAAACAATGAGAGGGGGGGGGCAGGTGGAATGAGAGTATCCTGGGTAAATCGAGCCATCACTTCTTTCTCACCTTCTCTGATACACCAAACTGACCAAAGGAGCTCAGAGGGAAAATGACCCTGCCTCGTCTTCGCGATAGGTCGCAAGAGGCTGGATTTGGCTTTGACGTAGAAGTTAGTTTCAATTGCTGTTTTTATTTTTGGAAGTAAATAATGGCCACACGTGAAAAAAACAAGGACCACAACTCATAAAGCGCTCCCGGGCACCAGCTGATCAAAACAAAAAGTACCAATTAAATGCGACGCAAAGTGAAAATTTAAAGACATCTGAACTGCTTTAAGCTTCTATAGTATTTCCACGTATACTTTTCGACCATGTATACAAATTATACCCAAAGATGCGTGATTCATGCTTTTCTAGACTTTTGATAAGTTTTCATTTGACGTATTTTCTCATAGATTCATTTCCCCACGCTACATCTTTCGCGCCATTAGGCGCTATATATCTTTAAAATAAACGTAATGTAAATATGTCATCTCGCTCTAATGTAACAGAGTGAAAATTTCAATCCCAAACGGAGTGAAACTCTTGTAAACCACTCCAAACTGAGTGGTTTGTACTTTAAAATTAGGAATTTCCACTCAGAAAGAGTTAAAAATTACTCCAAAAAGAGTGGATTGCCACTCGTTTGAGGAGTTAAGCGAAGGACACACTTTTTGAGGAGTCGAAAACGAAGACAACACGAAAATGGTGGAAATCCACTCTTTTGGAGTGATTTCATTCTTTTTGAGTGGGACATTCGCTCTTTCATCATTGTGGAGTGGTGTACAAGAGTTTCACTCTTTTACAGTTAGGAGTAGACCTGTTGTTTTTTATGGTTTGCAGCTCGATCACTCCTCTACAACCCTGCTTGATAGCTCAGTCGCGTAAGAGCGTCGTGCATGTAATTTGAAGTCGCCGGTGCGAATCCGGCCAGGCGCACATGGGTTTTTCAAAACTATCGTGCACTGGCCAGCTCCAGGGAAAAGATTAATAAATAATCAATTTTACAAGTAGTTAAAATTAATTACTGCTGGATAAGTACTAATTCAAGCAATGTGTTGTAAAGAAAAGGTCATCGGATAAATTACTGTTAAGGTTATTATGCCAGGATAGGCATGAACCTAACTCAGCACAAAGTGAGTCAGTTCCCTGTTGTAATGTTTGAATGATGAAGGACACTATGGCTTGAATACAAGTATCCACCAAAAATGTGCAAGGCAAACCACCCTCGTTTGAGGTGGACAAAAAATGTAGTGACGTAATATGTACATCATATCTAAATGTGGTCTTGGCTGTGAATACCTCGTTTACAGCATCCGATGTGGTTTTTGTTTGTTGTAATCCAGAGATATGGCTAATATCGAAGAGAGAATGAAATACCAATCGGGCCACTTTTCGCAGAATGAAACAGATTAACACAATCGAATCATGCTGTTGATAGGACATGTTATCTTCGGAAAGAAGGCATTCATGTATGTGTTTGCCAATTAAATGCTTGATCTTTTTCTCATATCAATGTTTCTTTTCTCAATTGACATTCTAAACATGGACTTCATAAATTAAGAACCTAAAATAGAGGCACACCCAGCTGGAAATATAGACATTATCCATAATAATTATTTGAACAGCTTGCATAAAATATATAGTTTGTTCTGAGTCTAAAAATCAATCTCCTGAGAGGACATCTCATTAATTATTACTCACGCATTTTTATCGTCAATAGTATAATTACATAATGATATACAATTACTTAACAGGGTTCTTTGCATTATTGTGCGATGTCGAGTGCTTTAAAACAATCAATTATCACATGATGTCTTTACCTTGGTATCCATAGTTTATTAGTTAGTGGACTAAATAATCTATATTAGTCGTATTCCAGTTTTGTGATAATAAATAAGGCTTTCAAATAGCTGTGAAATGAGGCCATTAGAAAAGCATGGTTCTTACTATTTAATCGGATCCATCTCAAGTAATTTAATCTCATTCGATTTTTGATCAAAACTATTCAAAGAAAATTGCAACGGAAAGGTAAAGGACATTCCATGTCGTTGGAGTTTGATGAAGAGCGTTTTCCCATTGGGAGATATGCTAAGGTTTCATTACGCCCATTCATGGTTCGTTAAATATACTAGTAAATAAAAGGTACGATTGAAAACTATAAAACGTGCTATCCGATGAAGAAGTCGAAACACGAAAACTAGATATGCGGCCAAAATGGCACGATTATTGAACAAGTAGTACCGCGTAGATATATTATTAATTCTTTCCCTGGAGTGGCCAGCGCACGATAGTGTGAAACAAAACCCATGTGCGCTGGCCGGCGGATTCGAACCGGCGACTTCGTATTACATGCACGACGCTCTAACCGACTGAGCTATCAAGCTGGGTCGAAAGAAGAGCGATAGGATATCATCTATAGGTGTTAGGTTCGAAGGCGTCCTTCCTTTCCTAGCGGATGCATCAGAACTGTATATTAACATATAGATTATATTTGTTTTTGAAATTTAAGGGAGTATATCTATTTATTAACTTTTCGAACCTAACACCTATAGATGATATTATAGCTCTTCTACCGACCCAGCTTGATAGCTCAGGCGGTTAGAGCGTGGTGCATGTAATCGAAGGGTCGACGGTTTGAAGATGGCCAAGCGCACATGGGTGTTTTTTTTCAACACTATCGTTGCGCGGGCCATCTCCAGGGAAAGATAATAATAATATACATCATTGCTACCTGGGAAACTAAGTAGTTTAAATTTCAAAAACAAATATAATCGTATATGTTGTAAAATATACAGTTCTGATGCTATCGCTAGGAAAGCGAAGGGGACCGCCTTTCGAACTCTAACACCTATAGATGATATCATCGCTCTTCTACCAACCCAGGCTTTGATAGCTCATTCGGTTAGGGCGTCGTGCATGTAATTACGAAGGTCGCCGTTTCGAATCCGGCCAGCGCAAGTGTACCGATATTCGCCACAATAGAACCGGGCGTGTTTCATGCGCTTAGGTTTCACTTTATCACTTAACTTAATCGTTGGGATTCCAGGAAAACTCCAAGGCATTTAAAATATAATTAAGATATTGAGTACTTAGTTTTTTGTAATCTTCACAAAAAGTGAGGATGTGAATTTATGTTGAATTTATGAGTTCATACATACATCAGTTTACAGTCGGTGAGTGAAAATAAGAGTGCCAAATTATCCCCTCCTCACTCGTGGTGAAGTGAAAGTGTTGAATTCAATCGAAAAGCGAGGTGGTGAAAACAATCGTCTTAAAAGTGCCCCCCCCCCACACACAACACAATCATGTGATTAAGGTCATTAAAGTTCTAGGAAATGCAAATAGAATGAAGGTGTTTGGTTTTGTTTTTGTTGTCAAAGTCTCAAGGAGGGACAAAGTATTCAACATTGGGTTGTAAGGACACATTGTGGTACCATGATTTTTCAGAAAAGAAAAGAAACTGCCAGGTGACTGGTGTGAATCTGTTCATGACAAAGACTGAAAACCAATAGTTTCACTAATATGTAATGGTAGTGTTATTCTTTTTTCTGGCCCTGTTTATTGGAATGGAATGTCCCATAAAGATTTGGAGTAGTTTATCATCTCATTTCCTGGGACCTTTAAGGGAATTCATTCGTGCTACTCTAAGAAGGTGATCCGAAGTGCGCTCAAAGCACCGTACAACCCCCTTAATACTGAAAAGAAACTGAAGTGATTTTTGTTTAGTCAGAGCTCCTTTAATAAAGGCTTTTATGTAGTAAAAAAGTTAATCGTGTCGATAACCAAATGGGTGGGTTATACGCCTCCATTGAGAGAATGTTCAATCAAGATATCATTGTTAAAATGGAGGCCTATCATCATGTCTCCGTTTCGTGCCCCGGTTTCGCGCGTTCCATTTTGCAGCCATGAAAATGATCCCAGAAGTTTACGAGTTTGCAATATCATGGAATGAGTAGCGGTGCAACAAAATACCGCTGTTGACTCAGGCAAACAACCATGCGTGTACTTTAGGTATATAAAAAAGTAAACCACAAAGGCTACCTTACATCGAATGACCAATGGTAGGGTTTATGAAACTTTTGAAGCAGCAAGGCCACGTAGAACGTGCAGATACATCAAAGCTTCAGCTATGGATCAGCATGAACTGACGTGAATATATGGTGCCAAAAATTAGGCTTCATTTAATATTATGATGTAGAGGGGAAATTCAACTTTAGGATTTGCCCAACATAACAAAACATGGAGGGAAATTATCTCGAATAGACCTTATACAATACGATGTCATTTGCCCTACAGCAAAAATTCCATGAGCACATGTACACTTTGGACATCTCTGGAATTTAATAACAGGTGAATGTTTTGTAGTCGTGTAATCTGGCTCTCTTGCCCTACGGCATAGGGTATATTCTACAATTATTCAATAATAATAATGTAAACTTATTGTGCGCCGGTATCCATCAAAAAGATGCTCATGGCGAAGTGACACACCAATGCAAACCAAAACAAGTCTAAGAGCAAGTATAATTACAATAATATACCAAAATCAAAGAAATGATAGGTTTGTCATGATCACCAGGACTGGACACAACAAGAACAATAATAAAAGGCGAGCAGTGCAGGTTAGAATGACAAAGCTATCAGTATTACGATGAATTCGAGTACATGAATATGTACAAATAATCAAAAATCGAAATGATTAGAGTCAGATCTTCATGATGAATGTCTTAAGCATGGATTTAAAAGAATTCAGTGAGGAAGCTGATTTAATAAAGTCTGGAAGTCGATTCCAAAGAAATGAAGCAGCAAAGATAAAAGAACTGTTTCCCCATGATCTCAACGTCATTGGCACAGAGAGTAGAGACCTGTTTGCAGATCGTAAATCATGCACAAGTTGGTTTATATGGTAGAAGATGATCCAAGATGTAAGAAGGAGCCACATCATTGGGTGAGTGATAAACATAAACAAGTATTTTAAAGACAATCCTGTGATGAATAGGTAACAATCCGATCAGCAATACCTTGTAAGCGGCTGAGCCGTTTGCTTCCGGAAGTATATTATATATAATATAATATATTGTATTATATTATATTATATATAATATAATATATTGTATTATATTCCCCCTAAAACAAGGCAGGGGTCGGTTTTTTTTCAAAAGTGCATGCAGTTAAGGAACGTTAGGGATATGTATATGCATAGTCAAGCTTATACTTATAAAACTTTTATTCTTGCTCCGTTATTCATCACGCACGTGAGACTTATATCATATTGAACTTGCTTCATACTTCCCAATTACAGCAATGAAAACGATCCTTTTAGTTTACGAGCTTCTAATATCATGGGATCAGATATATTGTAACGAAATACCGTTATACATTCGGGCACATGACGATGACTGTGCTCCGAGACACGTAAACGGCGTGTCCTGAAGGCAAAATTATATTAAACGCCCGATGGCGGGATTCATAAAATCATTGTAGTAAATCGAGACCGTGTACAATGTACGCATATATTTTAGGCTTATCAATGGGACAGAATCTGCGATACCATGATATGACATGGGATTGAAATTATTTTCTAATCAAATAAAGTTAGGTGGTAACTTGGTTCTTTGATTCAATTTGAGGAAATTATGCTAACGTCTTTCAGTGATCAATTATCCTGGAATTGTGACATAGTGACGTATTCGTCACTTTTGATACTACTCTACAAATTCACCAAATTTCAACCCTCAAAGTGGCTTAAATGTAAAAAAAAATATTAACTAATTATGACGTATTTGCAAAACGTTAAATTGTCCGCATCACATAACGACGTATATTTCGACAATCTATTCTGCGCAGGCCCATAGCGTCGTTTCACATATTCACGTATTTGTTCACGGTAGAATTGCTATTTTGTTGTTTTCACATAGTGACGTATTTGCTCAAACTTGTCACATAACGACGGATTTTCGCGTCGTATTTGTTATTTTCACGTTGCGAACGTCTTTCAGTGATCAATTATCAATCCTGAAATTGTGGACATAGTGACGTATCGTCAAACTTTTGGATACTACGCTACAAATTCACCAAATTTCAACCCTCAAAGGGGACTTAGTAAACATTAACTAATTCTGACGTATTTGCAAAAACGTTAAATTGTCAGCAATCACAAACGACGTATATTTCGACAATCTTATTCTGCGCAGGCCACATAAGCGTCGTTTTCACCCATATCAACGTATTTTTCACGGTTAGTATAGTAGAAAATTGATTATTTTGTTGTTTTCACATAGTGACGTATTTGCCAAACTAGTCACATAAGGACGTATTTTCGCGTCGTATTAGTTATTTACATCTCGTTACTAACGCTTACAGTGATCCATTATCTGGAATTGACATAGTGACGTATTCGTCACTTTTGATACTACTCTACAAATTCACCCCAAATTTCAACCCTAAAAGTGGTCTTAAATGGAGAATTGCTATGTTGTCATTTTCAAATAGTGACGTATTTTATTTATTTTTTTTTTTTTTTTTTTTTTTTTTAATATTTTTAATTAGTTAAATAATTTGAAATTTAACTTATTTTGGCGATTATCAACTAGGTTTTAATTGAAATAAAATACATGTGTTAATTAACGGTATGGAGCAAATTAAAATCGCAAAAATCGTCAAAGACGTTTTTGTGACGCGGCCAACGATTTACAAACATAGACACTATGCAATACGACGTCAATCTAAAACATAAAAGCTCCCTTGCCCTACGGTGGAACTACCAATGTACTAGATCACCTGTACAACTGAGCATCTCTGGAATTCAATGCAGGTGGATGTTTGTAGTCCCGGCTTGTAGACATGCAAGGTGGCAATATATAATCTCGTCCACATGAGGGCATTTCGAAGAAATGATCATGACATCACCATGCGCAATTTAGTTAAGAAGTCATCAATACTGTTTCGTAGTCTCAGCAAACTCTGCGGTCAAAAGGGAAAATACGAGCGTGCAGACAAGCACCGCTACTCTTTACGCTACACTTGAACATCGTTATTTGCTTTTCTGAGTTTTACCTTTCCAATCGTTAATCCCCCGAGGAATTACAACTCAAAAACCTCTGGAAAAAAAATGTTGATCCGAGTCTTATTTACAAAGTACCGGTCAGCAATGGTCATATAGCTGATATGTCCTGACAGCGAAAGTCACTCAAAAATAGTAGTATATCCCAAATTGGGATTGTTTCTTGTAACTTTTTTTAAATAAAAAAAGCTCAAACAGTTAACAAGAGGATCTCTTTGAAGTCGTCCCAGTTTCTACAAGGGACGGCTAGAGTATTTTTCCCGCAATGCAGTTCATTCCAATACCATTTGGCACTGGGTGTCAAAGGGGGTGACAAAAAGTACCTAAATGAACAGAACTCATCCCAATTTTGTAATTGAAGTACTTTTTGTCACTATAAACTAATGCGTCAACCAGTGCAAAAAATTGTATTGGAAGAAATGCATTGTGGGAAGAACAGTGGCGGATTTAAGAGTCAGCAGTGTCAGCAGCTGCTGACAGGGCCCCCTAAAATACTGCTCTCAGGGCAACCTCAGACTCTGCAATAAAGGCGACTTTGGGTCACTTTGTGACGCTAAAGGGGCCCACCTTAAGCTTCTGACAAAGGGCCCCACCTTAAGCTGTTGACAGGGCCCTTTTCCTTAAATCCCCCCGCTGGGGAAGAACACTATATCGCCTCTTGTTTCTATCATCAGTAACTGATCTGGAGGATATCAAACAGACACCTATTGCAGAGTGCGATGGAATTAGTAAGACCTTGATTCGAACGTATCGTAAGCTACATTTTACAAGAGTTTTACAAGAATATCCAACCCAAGTAAAGGTACATATCGTATGTAACTTCACCTATTAAATGCTATTCGTTTTAACTAGTACAATTAGTTTTTGAAGGTTATCCCGGAGGTTACGTCCCTCTGCTCTGTTCTTATTCTACTTGCTGTCTCTCTATTGTGTCTTATTTTCTCCTCTTCCCCTTTGTTCTTCCTTTCTTTTTCGTCTTCCTCCTTGTCTTCGTCTTCCTTTGGTGTCTTTATTTTACTTATTCTTACTCGCCTTCCTTTTGCTGTCCGTCCACATGTTTTTTCTTCTTTCTTTCTACTGTCCACGTCTTTTTCTTCTTTTTCTCTTTCAGATTTCTTCATCTTCTCACAAGGAAATTTACCATTCTTTCTGAAGAATTGAGGTATTATCTTCATGCAAGCAACCACTGTTAACACTGAACCCTTAACTGGTATGGCAAAGAAAGGGGAAAACAAATCAGATACAATTACGATGTTCACCGCTTGGAGATGGATGAGTGAATATAAATAGCACAGAAAGATGATGGAATGTTATTTGGTTTGCAACAACTAGTTCATGTCGTAGTCAGGGTTTGCGGCCATTAGCTACTGTACAGTGTACACGATCATTTTGATAAAGTTCACTATACGTTCGTACTCCTACAGCGACAGCAGAATTGTAGGTCTTCCACGCCTTAATTGAAAAACAACACTTTTTTCAATAAGAAGGTATTATTAATATATTACTAAAATTAGATTTTACCCAATGAAATACCTAAGGTTTCATGATGAAGTAAATAAAACAGTTACACAAAGCAAAAAAAAAAAAAAAAAAAAAAGTTTTAACCACGCACCTTCGTGGTTCAAGCAGCTCGTATGCGTATCGTGTCAAGGCGTAAAGTGCAGTAGCCGTTTTATATCGTCTAATAAGAAAAAGTATGGACCCTATATGCCACCTAAAAATCCACTTTTGTGTATAACGTATATAGGATCTCCCAGGATGGAAAGGGTTAACGTTATATCCTCGTCCCATAAATAGAGTTTATGATGAACGAATGTTGACTTTTTTCCTGTTCACAATCACGTTGAATTTAAAGCGTTTCGTGACTTCCAAATGCACCGATCAACGAAAATTTAAACAGCTCATGAATTTCTAATATCCTAAGATCAGGTGTATAATGACAAAGAAATGACATCAATCATCCGGACGAATGCGGTCCGGTTCGTGCTTACAACGCGGAACTTCTGCATCTGAATTAAAGAAAATGCCAAGTGTTAAGGTTTATGGAACTTTTAATAGAGTGTGTCTTTACCATTTCAGTTCTGGTAGATCCTGTGTAAGTCATAACCCATGAGCCAGTGGTTTATGAGACGGCTAAATGACCATCGGTCATTTGGGAAGCCATCTCAAAAACCACTGACCTAAAGCCACGCTTGCTTGGACTCGATCACCTGAATACATTTGGGTGTTTTCACAGTAAAAGTACCTAAAATGTAACATTGTGTCAAAAATTTCAATCTAATTAAACAGCATTTTGTAAACTTCTTTCTTGATTACTTTTTGTTTAATGTTGATCTCTATTGGTAAAGAGATAAATTAAGAACTATTAATTTTCTACCTTACTATTCTGAAAAAGCGATACTACAGTGGGTCTATGGGGAAAATTTTATCGGTTGTAACATTTGCATTTGACACACTGCACTGTTACTACCGTTTATGAACTGCGATTATATCTGAAAAAAGTATGCAGTCTACCAGGCCCGTACGCGGTGGGGGGGGGGGGGGTAGCGGGGGGTAGCGATCGCACCCCCGCCAAATTCCATAAAAGGGGTAAAAGGTCCACTTTTTGCTGAATTTTTTGATAAAAAGGTCCAAAATTTAGAGAAATTTTGACAAAAAAATCCACTTTTGGTGATTAAATGTTCAAAAAGTCCCAAAAGGACGTTTTTAGGGGGTTAGGTCCACTTTTACAAAAAAAGTCCATTGCTAGAATTGCACCTGCGTTATAACACTGTGACATGTAAGTAGAAAATAATCTCTCCCTAGAGGCATCCGAATTGGAAGGCCGAGCTTTCGACACTCCAGCCAATGCCATCATCAGAGCAAACTAAAAAGTCATGACGTTGCACCTTATTATACACCAGTAAACAAAGAAGGAGAGAACAATAAACAAATAGGAACACTCGGTGATGTTTTCAAGAATCAATACTACTAACACTCTTCGATAACAACAAGTACACCCTAAAGACCCCGTTCCCATGGAACTCCAACCGGATTTTCATGTATTTGTTTTTTTCTTTTCATGTTTTCTTTTAACCTCTTCTTTCTCTTTCACGTTAGACTCACGTTTTTCTGTATCATTCTCTCCCTCCTCTCTGTAATACTTTAGACTCCCTTTCTCTTCTTAATGAATACATCAGGTTTAACGAACCCCGCATGCTTTTCTCCATGGAGCAAAAATGTCCTCTTAAACACGTCACACATTACACTCGTCACTGAAGAAAAGTGTAACCACACCAAACTGGTTTCGGACAGCCTGTACCACCACAGGCTCCAATACACGTTCTGTCGATATTAATTCTCCGAATAGGATTTTTAAAATCAATATCAAGGGAAGGAAGATACCCTCTTTAGCTTTAAGACACGACTAACCCGGACAACAAGTTTCTTGAACCATGAGATTGGAGTGCCTCGTCATCACACAACGTTTAATGAAAACGTATGATTGAAAATAGCAATGTATTTTATTTATTTTGTGTGTGTGTGCGTGTTTGTTTGTTTTATTTTGCGGAGAAAAGTGGCTATACAGTGTGCGTAAAAAAAATCTATAATTAAAAATTACAAATAAAAAAATAGTTAAGAATTTTTCTGCTCAAATGTTTGCTTTGGTTGTGAAGAGGGATAAACAGGCTTTCAAAGACGTTTATTTGGTGTCTTTTGGACTTTGTAGGAAGAAGTTATGCCTATTATGCCGAAAGGCCTAAAAATCCTGTTTGGCCATTACATAGAGTGACATGGTCTTCAGCTGTGCTTTTGGTAAAACTTAACAACTAATTATTGTTAAACAATAGAAGGTGGCAGAATAATTGCAGGATTATAAAATCAATATCCACGAGATTACAGAAGAAAACGCTGAGTGAAAAAAAATGTTCAATGTCCCAGATAAGAAAAGTCAAGATGGCTGGTGTAAGACCAGACCACAGTTTACCTTGGATCAGCAAGTTTTCATGGTTTAAACTACAACGAAACTTGGGAAGTCAAAGGGAAAAGTCAAAGGTTTCGTATTCAGCTTGAAAACAAGCGCAATTTAATTTTTACTTTTATCAGAAACATCAGCTTCAGTGCTTCTCCCAATTTATGGATGCAGAGTATACAGTATTTGTGCAATATATTTACCTCAGAGATGCAAAACAAACTTTTCTGAGCATTTCATTTATACGGACTGATTTTCAAAAACTGATCTTTATTGATTGAAGAACGGTAATTTCATTTTTTTTAAGATATCTTACTTACATTGTTTTTACACAATAGACCGTTTTATTCAAACTGATGTGTTTTTGTCAAGAAGAAATCAATACCAACTGAAATTACATGCGTGAATTGTCTTTGCTATAATGAGTTATGGTATACGTCAGTGTCAGTCTCTCCGCATGGCAAAAAGTGGCCAAACATAATTTTTTGGTCTCTCCGTAAAATTGACATATACCAAAAGATGCCAAATAAACATCTTCTGATAGCCTGTTTATCACTGTAAACAACCAAAGCAAACACTCAAGCAAAAATAACGTTTAACCTTTAAAGAAAAAAAAATCCTGAATGTATAGGGTTTTTAATGACTCACTCTATACATTTAAATTGCTGCTGGTATTGTTGTTAACTTTGAGTGTATGAGAAAATTGGTTAAAGGCACTATCAGTGAGTTTCGTCAGCATGTAAACAAACAACGCTCTCAATATATTGTCAAAGGTGAGTTTGTTTGCATTATTGCATTGGAAAATTGTTGTAGTACTTGTAAAGGTACCTGAAAGTGGTATATCACTGTCGACCTGTTTTATAACTTTATCCCCAAATGGCCAAATCTATGACCGTATAATTAATTACCTTGGTATTATACACTACTTGAAAACATTTCTCTGCGGTGACATCAGCCGGAAGATTCTGGTTTGAAAAATGAAGCTGAGTTTGAAGCATGCTAATTGGATGCGTCTTCTGACTTCTGTCTTTTCATTATTATGACCTCGCAGTGCGTAAAGAATGTTGCTCGCCATGAAATTGTTCTTAATGATGGTCAAGCGAAGTCGTCGTGCCTTTCTACTTTCTTCATCCAGCTTTTGAAGCATCGACTACGATTCTTTTGGGCGGTTGTTTGTTTTAGGACATTATTCTATGGGTAATTTGTATAAAATTTTGCCATCAGCTGAACAGCATAATTCCCGCTAAAGCAAGATCAGTCGATCACCTTTATTCTAAAAGGTAGTGTTCTTGGAAATAAATGTGACTCTCTTAACGATTTTCAAATACGACTTTCCCTGCACGTAATTACGAGCCGGCCAATTTTAAAATTATAAGCGAGAGATTTATGAAGTACTTGGCTGTCGTTTGAATTAATGGGAGATTCTAAAACCTATAAACGGAGGATCCATAACAGCAAATTTACTCTTCAGTGGACAAAGTATATATTTGAGAATAGCAAAAGCTGTTTATTTCAAGGGGAATCGAGACAGCAAAACACTAGAACAGGTCAAGATCTTCCCCATAGACAACAGTAGGAAGAGATATTTAATAAGGTAAGTGGCTTGTAAATATTTATTTGCGTGTTTCACTAATGTGAGACACCGAGTTCCTGGTCAGAATAGATACATGGAGTACACGGTGTATCCGAAATAGCCATTCAGGCTATGTATAGGATGTAGTCACCAACAGAAAAATAATCCAATGAGAGGAGGCCTCATGGCGCAGTACAAAGCACAACGCTGTTGTCAGGGCTGCTGTATACTTAGTTACATAAGGCAATGTAAAGCATGGCAAAGTATTTTTGCCCCTTAAATCCAAGCCCGTGTTTATACACACAGCTAGTGATGCAAACTGACGAACTCACTAGCTACAGTTATTTTTGTTCTGGTTTGCAAATTAGCCAAACAATTATGCAGATTCAAAGTAATTTTTGTTCCATGTCATGGTCAAGCTGCTTGCGTCCCAAAAGAATATTCCAATCATGTAGAGGCATCCGATTAGAAAATAATACAGAAATGCATTCTATGAATACGACTTCTGAGACAGCTTCAACAGAGATATTTTTATAAATCGCAAGCAATACATATTCTGCAGCGATGCAAGCAGCGTAGAAACATGGGTCACAGTAACGTCATCCCGGAACGTCAACAAGGAAGAAACCGGGCAAGCAGGAGAGCAATGTTCCTTCAGAGACAGAGTGGTTTTCTGCTTTTTACCTTTAAGGCAATTGATTACTTTACCCCTAGTCTAACAAAAAGAGGTTGTTGCAACTCTGCTGACATGCCTGAAAATTTTCATCCGCCGCAAAACAAATCGCCGTTTTGTGAGAATAAATACAGCCATAAAGCCAAGAAAACCCTATTTGCATATTATGCAAATAATAAATTAAACCGCACGTGAAGGTGGATTTATAAAAAAATAATATATGTACTTAGTTGCATATTTGATGTGTTTATATATATTTTTTTTCACAAAACTATTATTGAAATTTGAGAAAATGCTAGATGGAAAATAATACAAAACAAAATAGTGCTATCATTTTCTTCGTTTCCAATCAATCAGTCAAATTTATTTGAACTTCAACATCACAGCAGTGTATAACACAAAGCAAGCCAAATTAAATTAATAATATGAAAGTTAGAGGAAATATTTGTAATATAGAGTAACATTCAATGTGTAAAAGTAATGTACAATACAAATTAATAATTTTAACAAGAAATGCATAATAGAAGATGAATGTAAAGCTGAGAATGTGAAGATCGAGGTCACTGCTAAACGCAAGGCGTGAAAGTGCAGTGACCTCTTCATAGGTTCTACAGTTTATATAAAAATATAGATAACGCAAGATATATGTTACAATAAGAGAAAAGACAAACAATACAAAACAAACACAATCATTTCTTCCAACCAACATGTTATACCTGAAGGAAAAAATATTGTTCTGACATTAGTATCATAGAACCGGGATTGAAAAACACTAGCAATTTTTGGTTTGGGGAATTGATTTCAACATTTGAGCAAGAACAACATTGAGCAAGAAAATTTGAGCAAATCTAATCGTGACATCTTTTATCTTCCAATTCCTCGTTGGTTACAGGCGGTAATTGTGCCAGACAACTTATTCTCAAGAGAAACCGACCATTTCAATAAAATACTTAGAGTACACGTTTTAACCGTTGTCTTCGTGAGCCATTTTTTATAACAACGCACTCGTAGCACCCGTTGGATTTCCCTAATTAAACATCAAATACTTATCAATTCTGCACCACAGGATATCTTTCTATTGATATAAAAATAAGTATAACTATTTTCAATATGTCGTTACTAAGTTAAATAATCATTATTTCGATAGTTTGCGATTTTTTTTCACTGGCCCTCGAACATTCTGACATTATACTAGGCATGTTGGTATTCAGTTTGGTATCAAAGGAAAACGGAGGACATGGCTATCTATTGGTACCGAAATCGGGGATCTGAGGGCAATGTTCATCTTCAGATTTAGGTAGTTCCTTCGTCTCCGGAAGGGGAGAGGCGATTCTTACTTCTAGCAGGGGACTGTAGTGAAAGAGTGTGCAATTCCGGATAAAATTGTGAATTTTTGCACACAAGTACTTTAGGCATTGATAATTCATAAAATTGATGGAAGCACTTGCCGACCCTCCTTAATGGCCCCAGCTTGGGTTTCAAGGTTATACAGGTGTCAAACATTTAAAATGTTCCGAATGTGTTAAAAAGCACACCGTGATATTTGCCTGGTTACAAGGATTCCAAAAAAGGTATAGTTTGCAATATCTATGGTTTATAGTTCTGGAGTTACTGGGTAAAAACTGTAAAAATGGTGAAAAAGTCAATTTTGGTGTGTACATGGGACAAAAATTAAAAGTTTCTTTGATTCAGTTAATATGTGGTGCAAATTGTTCCCCTAGCTGAAAGGATTGAAATAAGGAATAGTTTGCTTTATCTGTTATGCTTAGTTTTCACGTTATCCAACAAAATAGGTCACAGGTCAATAAGATCCAAAAGCTGCCAATAGCTGTTGACTTTATTCGCCATTTTGGTTAATAACCAGACACGTAAGATAGTCAAAACTATTCCTATATTTCATTCTATGAGCTAAACCAACAATTTGAACCACATTTTACACAAATTGGCGCAACTTTTAATTTTTGACCCCGGTACAAACCAAAATTATTTTTTTACCATTTTTACAGTTTTTACACCATAATTCCTAAACTATAAGTCACAGGTAGTATAAACTATACCTTGTTATAATCCTTGTAACCAGACAGACATAATGGTGTGCTTTTCAACAGAATCGGAACATTTTAAAAATGTTGCCCCTGTGTAACATTGAAATCCAAGCTGGGGCCATGAAAGGGGTGTATCAAGTGCTTCCATCATTGTTTTTGATTATCAATGTATAAAGTGCTTGTACCAAAATTCACAATTTTATCCAGATTTGCACACTCACATAAGATCTGTGCACTACAGTCCCCCACTATTCCCCTCTATCAATCACTTCAATATTGTTGGTGCATAGTGCAAAATATTAATTTCCAAGTACATTAGATATTTGTTACCAGAAAGAAGGGCTTTCTAAAGGTGCCAAAACTATAACTATACCCATAATTATAACTATTGGGTTCGTATAAGATGGAAGTCATAGAAGAAAAAAAAAAAAAACAAATGCAAATGTTTATTTTCTCACACCACAAATTTTAAAGTCAATTTTTATTACAAGATTCTTAGATGAAATGTTTTACGATGTCATTGTATTTATTTGTAATTTTTTATTGTTATTTAATTTTTTTGTTGCTGTATCTATATTCAAAACAAATTATATCAAGAATGGTTATGAAATGTCTATTTATTTATCGTATTGACTTCCTCTAGAAATCATCCATTAAGTGTCGAAAAGTCAGCAGCCCCTAACCTGGGTTGCTAGTCTGCGAGATCAAAGTGTCTACTGAAATTCAAGGTACGCAAATCATTATGTTGTGATCAAAAGTTCAAACTTCTAAAATTATTCTAAATTATTGCGTACTACTACAAGCACAGATGAAATTTTAGTGAAAAACTTTGTATCAATAGAGGTATCAAAAGGTTTCTTAACATGCTTAATGTGTGTTCTTCTTGGCAGGTGATTGTTTTAATGATTTTCATTCAAGATTGATCGTTTACAGATGTTGTGCTAGAGACAACAAAACAACATCATGTGCAAAGCTCTGACAATTTTTTTTCAGTAAGCTGCGAACTTGTTAGAGGATTTAAATCCTGTGTGTACTTCGCGAAAGACTTTCACGGATATCAGCACCAATAGGAAAGCAATAGCTGAAACCTAGCTGGGTTTCACCGATCAATCTCTACAGTCAAAACACATCAGCAGTTACCAAGCCTGGCGGAGTTTTAGGGACAAGTAAACTACACAAATAAGCTAAATAGTTCAGGAAACAGGTGGATCTGCAAAGGCAGGTCCCTAAGACACTCCTGTAGTCCACATATCAACAGAGGTACTCCTGTAAAGTGCTTCATATCGTGTTAGGTTCGACTTATTTCTTCAATGTTAGTCTGTCAATACTCTTACGTCTTATTTTTAGAATCAATACCATGCAGAACCTAGCTAGAAATAACATCATTGTTGCTGTAAGACACCACTGACCGCAGCATCAAATTGCTTACAGGGATAAAGTTTGTTCGGTGTTACCAGACCGAATTTCTTCCTTCCCCGTGGTACGTACCTTTTTGGACAAACAGACCACAAAAAGTAAGTCCCCCTCTAGGCAACCGCTCCTTATTTCTTATGTAGAACGTTTATCAAATCCTTACATCTTCTCTCACTGGTGAAAGTCATTACAAGTTAATAATATTTGCATGATTGTTAACCTGCTGTGTGAAAATTAGATACATCCGTTACTTCAAGGTTGACTGAGCGCAGATAATAGACAAAAAGAGACATCTTCCAAATTCAGAAAGTGATATCATTACTTCAGTTGACATGTCAGGCAGCTTACTTAAAGAGACATGAGGACATTGCCAGAGAGAAGCGCCCTCAATTTTTTTCGAACGCAGGGTTTTTGCATATTTGGAATGCTTATCAATGTATTAGATCACAAGAGCTTCTTAGCGTATCCACAAGCCATCGGCAATGGTTTGTGGTGGTGTCAAGAATTATTCAACTGAGTAAGCTGATCCGGGGCCGCGTGTATCCATGATACGGACGCTCCTAACATGGCCCACACCTGAATTGAATAAGCCGAATACGCCGTCTTTATGTAATAAGATGATGATTTAGTAATTTCTGTCGTGTACGACAGAAATTCAAAGCATGGTTTCTCCTATAGGGACGGTTAGGATAGCAGGCAAGTTCAAAGCAAGTTTTGCGGTTTTCTTTCGTGCAATTTCAGAGAAATTTGTATCCTAAAAAAAATCTCCTCCTGTCACTTTAAAGGTTGAGTACTCTTCAGTAATGTGCGTACCCCCCCCCCCCCCAAAAAAAAAAAAAAAAAAAAAAAAAAAAAAAAAAAAAAAAAAAAAAAAAAAAAAAAAAAAAAAAAAAAAAAAAAAAAAAAAAAAAAAAAAAAAAAAAAAAAAAAAAAAAAAAAAAAAAAAAAAAAAAAAAAAAAAACCTCTTGATATCGGTAATACATGGTAATGATGAGTCTGGTCAGAGGCTGGTGAGGGATAGCAGGTTATTCCTCCTGTAAGTGATAAGTCCTGCAGGGTGCTCTCTGCATTGACACGGGTATACAATGAACGCTTAAGCTGGTCCCAAAAGATGCTGGAGGGTTTGAGGTCTGACGAACTTGTAGGCCATACGATTCGTAGGTGAAGGCAAGAGTGCATTTGGTGTGCCTTCCTCTGCGTGGACTGGGGTTGTTGTCCATGAAGACAAAGCATTAACTTAGGTAGCAGCATATGGTGCAACATTGATACAAAGAATTTCCACGACATACCAGTCAGCATTCAAATTTCAGACGATCTGAATAAGTGCCATAAGAAAGTAATTTCAAGAGTTCACTTAAAGTGTGTTATAGTGTGTTGGATACACACATTACTAAATAGTGCTCAACTTCGCTGTTGAATTGTCAATCAACCGAAGCAATTACATCACTTTTGTGGCTTTTGAAAATGCCTCTTTTTGTCTTAGATCTGCGCTTAGTCAGATATGGAGTAACGGTTGTCTCTAATTTCATTTGCATTCTGTAAACCTTGGAAGTTCTTACACATTATGGGTTGTTACATTGCCACCAAAGTAGAGGTTGGCCTCATTTATGATGCAGGTTGCACTTAACATTTTGGGCATTTGGAGCAACCAATCTGATTAAGCCGATCTTTGCGCATAATATCATATTTTCAAAGGATTGTCGGATTTGAATTCTGTAATGATGCCAGTGAAGATCCTTGGAAGTGACCCTCTTGAAGGAAGACTGTTATGTAAGAAGGATCGTTAGAGTTCCGTTGGTCAGCAGCAGCATTTCGAGCGAATCTTCTTAGTGTCCATGATGCTTCTTTATTTCTATCTACAGTGCACTTCCATGGTCTGTGAACTTCCCGCAGTTTCTTAGTATGTTGAATTCGATGGAACACGGGCCTGACATACCTGAGGGATCTGGTTACGTGCTGAAGTGAGGTACGTTGAAAATCCGGCCTACGATACTGTTGGTTTTAACCCTCGTCTACATGAGCCATTTTTTGTAACAAAATTCCCGAGGGGGGGGGGGTACCAATCCCCTGCGATTCATATAAATTTGGTACCACAGGATAGCCAAGAGTTTCTTCTTTCCATTTTTATCAAAATAAGTACCAACATTCCCATTATGACGTCACTATGACGTCATAAGTTGAGGAATGTATGAAAATACGAGTGGAGAATTGGTATTTCGCAATTTTATTGACTCAAACACATTAACATAGAACTAAAACACTCTGAGTATATATAACTAGTCATTAGACCCCAAAACAGCGTGCAAATTGAATATTCCTAGCTTTTATGGTGAAAAAAATTCCCCTATTCTACACTGTGTACAATGGGAATGGACAGTTTTGCGGACCTGCGGACTTTATGACGCCATTCTGACGTAATTCTAGGATTATTAGTACTCATTTTGGTATCAATGAAAAGATGAGGACCATAGTTATCCATTGGTCCCAAAATCAAGTGTCTGTGATATTCCTTTGTCGTACTAGGCATGTTGGTACTTCTCTCCCGAAAGGGGGGGTGCCAACCCCCAACCCCCATCCATCACTTTGGGATCACCCTGTATCTTACCTATACCCCGGTTTGTTTTTGATCGAAAAGGAGCGTAAAATGTCAATTGACAATTACATTAAATAATTTGGCACCGAAAAAGAAGGTTTTAGCAAGGCGCGAAAAAAATATGAAGGGGGTACCCCCCCGGTTGGTACACGAGGGGTAAATCAATTTGGGTAATCAATATTCCCCGTCAACTGTTGGTTGCGGTATTCTAGCCATATTCACTGAATGTGGCTGAGAACCAAACTGTCACCAACATACACATCTTGTCGCATGCCAGCATTTAAGAATTCGACGCGCAAACATATCTTATTGTAATGTAAATCAATTGATCAAACCTTTATTTAGGAACCTAGATAGGGGCGATTTCAAAACTCAACCACCGGTTGCTCACCGCCTGATTCTGGTTGAAACTCGTTTGTTTTGTTCTAAACAATGCAACACGGTTCCATCACCATGAACCGCCGATAAGCTGGCGGTTGAGTTTTGAAGCTGTTCCTAACAATATGATTTATAAATCATGCAAAATGTCCATTTTCATCCCTCTTCTTCGGTGAATTTGACCAATTTCAGCCTAAATTTGTGCAAAATGAAAGTAAATTTGGCTACTCGCGCGCGCATTTCGCCCAGTTCAGATTTAATTGCATCAAATCACCGGGACTACCATGGGAGGGCGGCCAAGAAAGCAACATTTTAGACGTCGCCATTGGTTTAACACGTAAAAGCGAAATCTTGATGAAATATTCTGATTTTTTTATATGTTGTCAAGGGATATTTCCTCATTCCAAAACCATTGGAGCTGAAGAATCAACTCCACTGTAAGGGTTTTTTCTGATTTTTTGTATGAATAACGGACGAGGACGAGGTCGTATGTGAGTCATGGGAACACCTATGACCGACCCACCTCAAAGCACGAAAATTGGTTTGTGGTTTGCTGCAATTTCTTTTGATATAGGTGAGTTGCTATACTGAATACGGCTTGGCCGCCATCGTCTGGGGACAACGTACAAATATTGCCCCCTCTTGCGAGGCGACTGGATCAACTGCCTCGGTAGGGTACGCCACTGGATGGATGTGAATGCTTTGTGTCATATCTTCCTAAGTAATATTTGCTTCCGTGTATGCAGTTTCACAACACGTATCATATATCGCCCTTCATCAAGTGAATATTTGGTAATAAGATAATGATTTTATGAGATACAGGTAGTTTGTAACTGAAACCTATACGGCAATATTGATCATTTATGCGTTTTATACGTTTTCCTCCATTATGGAATGGACCACTTTACTCAAAAGATAGTCAGGCCTTAAATATTGTACGCTACTGCTACTTGTAACGGTTGAGTATTCTATGGCTGTCTCTCAGTATAACTCTTGAATGCGTTGGTATGCTGATTTTTACACCATCGAATATATATGGGAAATACAATTGTTCTTTCTTTTTCAATACAGTTCATACCGTATTTTTTCACCATTTGATCGCACCATTTGATAAATGTTTATAGCATACGTGATTTTTAATCGGAACTAAATTCAAACGAGGAGTGATTTATTATGGTGAGCACCTAACTCAAGATGGATTGACCATAGCTAGCATCGCATTACTTTGTGTGATAGACATGCAGTTATGGCCGTTAATTCATGCAACATGAACTGACATTAATGTGGAAATGAATACCAACTAAGATAACACTTCGCCCTCGGGTACATCCAGGTGCCTGGCTCAGATAACTATTACTAACGCTAGCCGAATGTGGTATGCCATGCACGACACATACCATTATTTCACATTAGGTATTTTAGTATTGGTAAATCTGAAATAGCAAACTGGAACAGAGCGAATATAGTCAAGGTAATTATCATCAAGAGATACCCCTTGCTTCTGTAGGGTCGACTAACTTTACCTAACAACATTCTTGAATTTGAAATTTAAGAATCAGCCTCCATATGATCGATACCCGAGAAACTCAAATTCGTTTAGCCTTTAGCACTGTTTGGACACAAACTTGGCCTAAGCATCAATTTCTTTGTGGAACGGACTTCACATAGCATAATTTCCCTTACCAGACAATTCATATCTTCAATTTCACTAGAATAACTTATGGCATTATGGCTGTGTTTTGCTTAGGCAAAGTGACGGCCTGTAGAAGTTAAAAGGGGGAGCGGTCTAAACGCTAAGCCTGGTATTCTGAAAGGGAGACTGACTTGATCTGGGTTTAACCAGGGTTAGTCCTACAAGAGTGGACCTTTTTTCCTTCCAACCATACTCTAATGTGCTGTCACAGGTGAGAAAATTCCTCACGGATTGCCCGTTTCGGCCCATCCATGAGGAATTTTCTCACATTTGACATTGAACTTCCACAGTATTTTGAAAGGAAAAAGGGTCCACTAATCTAAAGTTAGTCCCCCTTTCAGAATACCAGCCTATTTTCAAATTTTACCTTTACTTTCTTTACTAATATAATCCATTGGCCTATGGTAACATTTGAAGGAAAAAATTATATTGAATACAACAACAACACAGTAAGACAGACACGCGAATTTATCACAAACAAAAGAAAATAATGTTAACCATTAATCATCAACAACTAACAGTTAATCCGTAATCCTTGTCCGGGGGGGGGGGGGGTGTTACCCCGTGAACATTCTTCCGGTGCGCAAAAACACTAAAAGCTTAGGTAAAATGCTTCCAGGTAAATATTTCACATCCCAGAATTTCCGGTAATTTCAAAGGTAGTACTTTCTAACCGTGTATTTTCAAAGGAACATTTTAAAACCAATATATAGGGTCGGAAAATCTCACATTAGTCTAGCGCGTACCCCATTTCATTGTGTAACAACCTTCATGATAATCAACATCTTGTATCCTGATATTCGGGAGAAAATATTCTTAAGGTACGATTGATGATTTCCGAGAGGCTGAGACTCGTGTATAACGGAAAGAACGCTTGGGACTCGTCGAAAACATCCAAAGAGTTTGTTTCATTACAGTAATCCAAGCCCATCGGGAACCAGTTAAATTCACACCGTATTAATGTAATTGCGAAATGGTCGTTAGGCAAGAAAAAAGAGCTATTTATTTTAGATTGCATTTTTCAACTCACTATTACACCTATGACAGAACTACCACCTGGTAGCAATCTTCCACGCAAGGAATGGGTGACCTTAAACCGGATTCGCACTGGAGTCGGTCGCTTCAACAGCAATATGCACCGATGGGGGCTGCAGCCATCTCCAGCCTGCCAATGTGGTTCTCCATCACAGACTGCGGATCACATTCTCAATGAGTGCCCTACCTTTCGTCCACCGGTGGACATAGACTTCTCAAACCCCAATCAATCAACAGTGAGCTGGCTCCACCGTCTACAACATATTTAATAATACCCGACATTTGTAAGCGCCTTTTCCTAGGGATTCAAAGCGCTGTTGCCTATTGTTATTACGCTGCCTTCAGGAAATCGTCACAATCATTTCGCTTCATCAAGGCCGGCAGCTGGCCAAGCGCACATCCCTATCAGCACTTAGATTGTAATATTCCCCATAACAGCTCCCCAGATGTCGCTTGGGTAAACGAGGCAATTGAGATTAAGTATCTTGCCCAGGGACACAAACACGTTGACTACAGCGGGGCTCGAACTTACGATTTACAATGGTTTTATGATCATGAATCCTGCTCTTATCCGCTGCGCCACACGTGCTCTCGTTACATCACATTCTCAATGAGTGCCCTACCTTTCGTCCACCGGTGGACATAGACTTCTCAAACCCCAACCAATCAACAGTGAGCTGGCGCCACTGTCTACAACATATTTAGATGCTGCCTCATACGCAAGAAGAAGAAGAAAAAATTGAATTTTTTACTTTTATCTCTTTGCGGTCAATTACTCTTTTTTTCTGAATCACGACAAAGAACTGTCGATGTATGTACCTTTAAGACGGGAGTGACTGCAAATTAGCTAGCAGCAAATGGCTTTGTTTTGATAGACATCCAGATATGGATTCTAATATAACGGTTACTTTCCGTAACATAAACTGACACTGATGTAGGAATGAATACACACTCAGAAGATACTTTGTCCTCGGGGCACACACAAATACCTTTGCCTTAGATACCTAGATACTAAAGATAGACTGATATGGTATGATGACACACCGTACTACTAATTAGATTTTTGTACAGATAAATCTGAAACAGAAACAGGTATGCAGAAATCCGGAAGTTTATTTCCATTAATTTCGAAGTCAACACGTCAACAGATACCGTTGAAAACTGCTTTATCTCAGTTCAACTAAGGGACGCACATTATATATCGAGGGCCACTCATCTTGCTTTGCCATTCACAGATCTTTTTATAATTAATACTGTACAGCATATCCTTTTCCAAAGTACCATCAGGGACTGAAACAGCCTTGCAACACATCCAGTATTCATTGACGCCTCAAGTTTGTACAGCGCGTCAGAGACGACGGGACCGGGAGGCAGGGGGGAGGACACTTTCTGAGACTGCCCATGCCTTTACTGATTGCAAGTCATAAGATCTCTCTGGACGAGAACAAAATAATTTTATGCAGCCTAATATAGACGGGATTTCATAACTCTCGCTAAAATGTTTGAGCACATATCCCTAACGTCCCTTAGCTGCATTTAAATGCACTTTTCAAAAATCACGGAGCGGTCTCCTGCCAGGTTTTTAGGGGGGAATGGCGCCTAGATTTCACAAGTATATAACGCTACCTCCTTTTTTTGCGGTGATCGTCAGATTTTCCTCTAGGGACGTTAGGGATATACAACCAGAATTTAAACGTTTTGGCTATTTACACCATTTGACTCCGTAACTCCTAAACCATGGTACACAGCGCACAGCACAAACTATATATATTTGGAATCCGTTTGACCAGACGAACAATTTAATATCTTTTTATAAATATCTAACAATTTCCTTGCAAGAAAATTGGAGCAATCTTAAATCTTCAGAGATTTATAATCAAATGCACAATTCTTGCACCAATCCGCTGCGCTAAAACATGCTCATTGACTACGATGCCGGGCGGGTACCAAATCCATGTTATTTGAATCAATCGGGCTCGTTCGTTGGAAATGCACGAGAATCCGGTGTGAAATGTAATACACACCGAAGTGATTCTGTAATGGCATATGCACAATCACGTATAGGTATGTGACAACTGTACGACAGAAATATAGTTGGTGTTAGGATTATGATTAAGGTTTGTTGCGTGGATAAGTGTCATATACAAATGCTGATTCAGAAAGACTGTTTCCCACCTAATTTCGCAGTTACCAGATCAACAAGTGTACGTGAAAAGTGCATTGTCTCCGGTAATCAAATTTCCCATACATATTCTGTCGATATTCACAAGCGCACATCCTTACATTGCCGTTGGACATAACTGACCGCAGCATCAAATATCTTTGTATGACGTCCATCGAATTATATATGGTGCGAACTTTCTGTTCCAGAAACCTTCATGTCCAGATTGTGAAGCAAAGTGTGGTCTATCAGAACCGTCTCACTAATTAACTCAGTTTCTTGCCGACTTGTGTCATGTGCCATTCAAGTCTCAAGATGCAGCTAACACAAGATTATTGTTTAGCGAATAAAATAATCTACTACCACACCACGGTTAATCGCATATATACAACGAAAGTTCAAATAATCATAAAGTTAAGTAGATATTATTTATTTCAGTTTCTGTGAAACCCTACGGATTCCCATGGAACAAATGGTCATTGCCGAGAGCGATTCTATAATTGGGGACCTTCAAAAGCCTGTCAAACGCCTTTAGGTATGACGAATTGCTGCAAGCTCACTTAATGTGCGTAGAAATAAAAGTACTTCACATGATCATTGTAGGGTGAGGTTGCATAAGGAGTGCTCTGCCAAGAGATGAATTGTCATGTAGAGGTAGAGGTCAATTTGTAGTTATCTAAACAGAAAATGAAAACAAAACAAAAACATAAAAAACAGCGGGTCATTTACCAAATATTATTAGGAACAAATACGAACGTACTTTTTTTCTGATGGTCAGGGGCAATTTTCAATGATAAAATATGGCACAATGCAGGTCATAATCCAAAACACTAACCCCGCCGCAGTGTGATCATACAAATAAGATTGTCCGTCTTCGTTCAGTTTGGTGAAGGTTTCCATTTTAACTTTACTTTTCAGAATGTTTTTATTATGGACATCTGATTTCCAAGCTAGACTGTAACCTAAACACAGAATAAAGTTTGGCTTGATGATAAAATATTGCTCAAGATAAAATACACCAAAAGAGCAAGATCAGCTTCATGTAAACCAGAAAGGAGTACAATCACAATGCAAGAAGAGTTATCAAAGAACAAAGAACTTCGTCACACGTTTGCAAAACAAACCGGCACGTGCACATTGGCATGAAAGCAGAAACTACAAACTCCAAAAGTACCTATAGACCAGTTAACAGCAATGTTTGTAAACATGTTAGGGCCTGGTATCTTGAAATATGTCGGCCTGACTGTTACACACTGGGCATTGTATCTGTTAGAGTTTTAATACTATGGGCCATAACGATTCGCAGGAATGGATTCGCAGGCAACAAAAGAAGTGACGTAGGATGTTAACTGGTCTATAATATCATTACTTTTGATTAAAGGGAGGAGAATTAGAGAACCGTCTTGTGGTCTCCCCTGTTAGTAACTGCTTGCAGTGAACTAATCTCTACGCCACCAAACACTGTTTTTTCCATAACATCATTTCTTAAGTATACCCATATCATAACTAGACCTCGGCGCAGGCCTTTTCTAAGGTCTGCCTTGACTATAGCGTCATTGAATGTGGAGGGTTTTTCTAATGCAAAAAGTAACATCATTGCTGATATGTGTAACAATCTCCAATGCGATGTCCTATGTCTGCAGGAAACCCACAAAGGAATCGATAACCACCGCCCAACCATACCAGGAATGGTCCTTGCCATCGAGAGACCACATCGACAATATGGATATGCTATATATGTCAAAACAGGCACCGTAGTAGAAGCAGCCTCAATGTCTGATGACAACAACATCGACGTCCTCACCATTGAGCTCAGCTCTGTCATAGTTACAAACCTCCATCAGTAGACTTCAAGCACCCTCAACTCAGCCTTGGGAACTCCAACAAACCTCACTTCTTTATTGGCGATTTCAACAGCCATAGTACCCAATGGGGCTACAATGAAACTAACAAAGACGGACAAGTTGTCGAAGAATGGATAGACAGTCAACATCTACGTCTCCTTCACGACCCTAAGCTGCCGCCATCATTTCATAGCGCCCGCTGGAAGAGAGTTTACAACCCTATTGTTAGCAAAACCATCTCTAACCTGTGTAGCAAGATTGTTCTGGATCCTGTTCCACTAACTAAACATCGACCAATCGGTATCCAAGTCAACGCTGCAGTAAGACCAAATAAAGTGCCCTTTAAACGTCGCTTTAACTATAGGAAAGCAGACTGGCAAGGATTCACTGATGATCTGGATCAGAACGTGAAGAGAATTGCTCCAAAACCTCATAACTATGGCAAATTTGCCCAACTAGTGAACAAGTCTGCCTGGAGATTCATACCTAGAGGCTATAGGACGGAATATATACACCAGGGCTTTCCAATGAATATGCTAGAGAATATCAGGAGTATATCACCATATGTTTGAAGCTGATCCTTTCTCGGCCAAAACAGCTGCTAAAGGTGACGAAAAGATGGTGAAAAGATCAAAACCTCGCATACTTTAATTGAATCCACTGATATGACCCATAACAGCAAGAAAGCATGGACTACCACAGCAGCCAAATGTCACACCCAACCAAGTTGCCCACCAACTGCTTTTAAATGGCAAGTGCAGCAAGAAGCCCAAGAAGATCAAACTAGACCGTAAGAGGTTTAGTGGCGACCCTGGTTTCACTCGCCCCTTCAACATGGACGAATTGGAATCCGGTATTGCTAAACTTCAACCTGGAAAAGCAGTAGGCCTTGACAACATCTTAACTGAGCAGCTGAAAAACTTCGGCCCAGTAGCAAAGGAATGGCTTCTTGAACTCTACAATTGCTGCCTTATTTCCCACAGGTTCCCAAAGATCTGGAGGAAAGCACATGTTATGGCACTCCTAAAGCCTGGGAAAGATCCATCCAATCCAAGATCCATCTCTGTGAACGTCTCCTGCTCAACCATATTGCACCTTTG
Organism: Ophioderma brevispina; assembly: GCA_023653785.1. NCBI lineage: Eukaryota > Metazoa > Echinodermata > Ophiuroidea > Amphilepidida > Ophiodermatidae > Ophioderma > Ophioderma brevispina. The sequence continues at coordinate 75,510 of JAMKCH010028728.1, read as the reverse complement.
ATAGACGAACACCTCGTACCAGAACAAGCAGGTTTCCGGCCAGGCAAATCAACAACAAGCCAAGTACTCAACCTAACTCAACACATTGAGGATGGTTTCGAGAGGGGTATGGTAACCGGAGTTGTGTTCGTCGACCTATCAGCAGCCTATAACACTGTTGATCACAGATGCCTACTCCATAAGATTCTGGAAATCACCAAGGACATCCGCTTGACTGAGCTTATCAAAGGATTGCTGGCAAACATGATATTCTTTGTTCAGCTAGGAGCAAAGAAGAGCCGATGGCATAGGCTCAAGAATGGACTACCACAAGGGAGCGTGCTTGCGCCTCTCCTGTTCAACATCTATACCAACGACCAACCTAGGAGTGCAGGAACCTGTCGTTTTATTTATGCAGACGATCTTAGAATCAGTGCACAATATGCAGACTTCACAGTTGTTGAAGAGAGACTCTCCAAAGCTTTGGATGAACTCACTCCTTATTATGACGAAAACCACCTACGTGCAAATCCATCCAAGACACAGGTGTGTGCTTTCCATCTACGCAACCGTGAAGCCAAACGTCAGCTTAAAGTTACCTGGTCTGCAACACCCCTGAAGCACTGTGATAACCCTGTCTACCTAGGAGTTACCTTGGACCGCACTCTCTCTCTCTTATAAGACTCACATCGAAAAAGACGAAGAGTAAAGTATGTTCACGCAATAACATCTTGAACAAACTTACTGGCACAAGATGGGGTGCTCGCCCACATACCAAGATCGACGCGTACGTGCCCTGTGCTATACCATGTGCAGAGTATGCTTGCCCATTCTCAACCCATGTTAAGAAGCTTGATTCAGCGTTAAATGCTCCCTGCCGCCTTATCACCGGATGCCTCCGTCCAACATCAACGGAAAACTTATACATCCTAGCAGGAATTGCTCCACCAGACATCCGCCGTAGTGTAGCGAGTATGCAAGAGCGTAGATGCCAAGTATCTAATGTGAAGCACCCTATGTCTGCACAGATACCTGCTGCCAACCTCCTCAAATGCAGAGAGAGTTTCGTAAGCAAAGTCCAACCTCTTGAAGCAGTCTCTAAGGAGCTTAAGAGAGTCGCCTTGTGAAAAAAAGACTTGCCACCAACCAAGTAACATATATCGGTACTGAACCTGGTGAGCATCTCCCACCTGGAGCTGACTCCTCATGAGCTGAATGGCGATGCCTCAAGAGATTGAGAACCAGAATTGGCCGACCTATTTTCCTTGCAGAAGTGGGGCTACCTGGAAGCAGATCAGAACACTACCTGTGGTTGTGGAACAGCGCCACAGACAATGGAACATCTCTTGGTCTGCCCACTGCTGGAGCAACAATGCACAGACAAGGACCTTGCTGAATTCAGTGAAGCAGCCAGACGTTGTAGCCATCTCTGGCTGGATTATATTTGAGAACCACGGTGTTGGACACGATAAGAGGATTAAAAGGACAATGTAATTTTTAAAGCAAAGGACAAAATCGTTTAGACGATCAATCCAGACATATTTACTGGAATCATAACTCTATTAGATTACTGAAAAATGGTAAATCAGAACTAGTAAGAGCCCCTCAATTATCAGACGTGCTTCCCTGCCACCCTATTCCATACAATTGTTGCAGCCCAAAACTTTTGAGGGGCGGGCATATCAGGTTGGCTCGAATATAACATCTGCTGGATTCCTAGCATTTCATTAACGTGTTGTCGTTATTTATCACGAGGGGATATGTAGAGGTTTTACTTGTTATTTTGTGCTAAAATTGCAACAGCCACTTTGGAGAAAGGTAAAATAATTGAAGCATTGCATGGTCTCTGTTGACATCTGCTCTTGCAGTCTAGCTATTACTGATCTCAGAGAAAAGTGTTAGGTCGTCAATAAAGCAGGCCAAGAATTGAGCAATACCAAGGTATTGATGGATGAAGTACTTCGTAGTTGACCAGATATACCGCGTTTATGGATCGGTCACATAGCGTGTTCTCAATAATCAGACTAAGAACTTAATGCAGGATATCTCCTCCACTCTCTGCTTGGAGCAAAGGTCATTATGCCGTACCTTATCAAATTCACTGTTGATACCCAAGGCAATCAGACTTAATTCATTGCCTCAATCAAGTTCGTTGTCCCACTTTTGAAAGAGAATGGTTAGAATGTTATGGCTTTACTATGATATATCAATATGCCGTATGAGGACTTTAGGTAGGTTTGAAAACAGCTTTTTTTTAAAAAAAAGCTTTAAAATGCTGTTTTCAAAGCTCCTTTCCATGATCTTACTGATGTCACTCAGAAGGGATGGTATACATGTATATTAGACCTGGATAAATATAGTCATAACTTGATTGAGGATGTTAATCTATTTGTATTGTGTTTTGTTAGCTGTTAAAAGAATTAAAACCATGCACAAAGTTAATGTTCAACTTTATTTCGAATATTTTAATTCGGAGACATCGATTCTTATAAAGCATAATTCCTCTAAGTATGGAAACAGAATACCCCCATTTCATATTACATTTCAAGATCAAATTGCATACACATTTCATACAAGTATTATTCTGTGGAACAATTTGGGGAAACATCTACAAAATTCAAAATCAGTACCTCACTTTCGCAAACAATTTAAAAGTGAGCTTATTTCCAAATATAAAGAATAGTTTTTGCATTATTTTATTTATACTGTAATATGCTGTTGATTTTAATTTGAGTAATTTGAATCACGGTGCATTGAGCCGTTTTTTGGCGTTTTGTTGATTGTACGTCCTTAAGATGTTGTAACATAACTTTCAGGGGTTGACCCCAGTCTGGTCTTATTGGCCTTTTGGTCAACTCCTCCATAAATTTTGTCTATGTAATTTGTTTTTGTGTAACATGATTTTTATGGAAATAAAGTTGAAGTTGAAGTTGAAGTTATTGCCCCTGTCTGCCCCAGCGGACCACGGGATGGCGTCCAGAGAGGACCTTGAACAACATGAAAGCCGGGAGTTGGGTTTCTTACATATTATTTGAAGATACTCTCCCATTGTTTGATTATAGCGGCACGTTCTCATCCCAGGGATTGTATCCAGATACAATGGAATAATATAAATTCATTTTAAATAGATTGGAGAAAAAATTATAACATGCCAGAAATATTTGACGAATTTTACATACCTGTTATGATAAATGTTTAAACATCCTAGCCCCAAAATATATAGTAATATTAATCAAATATCTGTGTGAATATTTGCCCATTGGGAATGTTACACATTGTACCATGTCCGAGAAATCTGGATTTTTTAAAACATGCTTTTCACGACAACTCAACCGTATTCGTCCTAAACATGCATGGATATAGCACAATCAGCCAGGCTATGTGCAAAAATAAAGTGAATTCGGGTCACGTATACTCAAGCTACAGAGGCCAGTAGCACATTGACCATTTCAAGCACGCTTAACATATAAATGTTGTACATGATGAGCCTGTGATCTCTAGTTACGATGAGGGTCAGTATCAAATTCCATTTTCTGGTAATTCTCACAAAGCTCGAGTTCAAATGTTCAATGTTCCCAGCCCCATAAATATCGCAATGCCGTTTGTATACGATCAACGCAAATCTCTAACGAAGCCGATTCCTGAAGATTGGCATCGCATTTGATCATGTTGTAAATATTTACATGGAAAACTCGCGAACATGGACCGAGTTTGACGTCAAAATATCTCAGGTTTCCAAATGCTGATTAAAAAATAATGCTCATAAAGAGCTTATGATGCCATAAATTCTGATCAAGGGAACAAAACTTTCCTTGTCGAATAATTTATTTTGACAAAGAAAGTAGTGTGCTACTGAGCGGAGTTGACGCGGGATTTTTTTTTTTTGCCATTTTGCATCATGCATTTTCAGTGATATCTGCATATTTACAGGCTTTTCGTTAAAATTAGAGGACCTACCAACTAAGCTACGAATAATTTGATTTTACGACAAATTACAATAATGTTGCAATACAATAACTGAATTATTTCGCAATTTTTAATATCAACACAGAGTGTTGGAAATGTGTTTATAACATATATCGCATATAACATGTATCGTAGTTTTTAAGAGTGGAAAGACTTGGAAAATCTAAAAGGGACCGTGGATTTGCGGTAAACGTCATGAAATCATATCCGTTTTGGGAAACACAGTGCATGCTGTTACCATACTAAATACTAAAAACTATCGCATATTCCCGTATTAGGGTGTGACTCCCATGGTAATAGAGCCTGCTCTAAAAAAATGGTACAATCAAAACCGATTTTTTTCAATATTATATCTCAAAAGAAGTAAGTCGTGTTGTACATCACATTTTTTCATCTCATTTGCTTGTTTCAATCGAGAGATAACTCCAGTTTACTGCGGAACACAAAAATCGAGTTTGTGCCACTTTCTGGTTGAGTGAAAACGGTGAACGAATTTGTTAAACATAAGTTATTCACAATGAAAGTCTTTAAAAAGGGATTAACTTCATAAAAAAACTCTAAAAGTTACGTAATGGTTGAAGTTATGATCAGTAAGTTCTGGCTTTAAGATAAAGTGAATAACATTCGACATACTGTTGTTTGTTAGAAGAGAACCATGAGCTTACAGCCGGTGTAAAGCAACCTGGAGGAGAGAGTTTTTTGGTCTTGAAGTATCATGAAACGCAAATTTCTACAAACACTTTGATACTTTGCTTCCAAATCAAATTTTTATTGACTTCAACAAATAGTAAATGCACAAATGCACTTGCATTCCTTCTGGCATGATTTTAACAGAAACCAATTTTGCAATAAATTCAAAGTTCCATATCATTGACGTGCAATGGTTATTATTTATTAAAGAAAATATATTTATCATTGAACTGATTATGTTGACTATTAAAACTTTTTTCTATAAAACTAGACTTCTTTTGTTTCTTTTGTCAAGTTACAATCTTTTGTTTTGAGCTTCAAGACAGCGTGGCATAAATGGGCGAAGCAACTCTGCCCGTGCATAAAAGTGGCCACAAATCGATTTGGTATATCGCACTAAATAATTATACCTCTGGATTGACCCCAAAACACAAATTACGAGAAATAAACACTATTGGAAAGCATGGTCTTTGTTCCTAAATTATGCCAAGTAATAATGATTATTTTGGGAAATTTCATATTTAACCATTTTTTTTTCTGATTGTACCACTTTTGTTGAACAGGGACGTAGTGAGTACGATTCTGTTCACGTGCTTTTTAAGGACTGCATATCATATACCTAATAGGATCGGAATGATCACATATAATGTAAATGGTTTACATACGGCTTGTATAGAACCACGTTCAGTATGTTTTGCTTTATCTTGCACTTGCGAACTGTGCACGACTATTTTGACCTCACTCACGCGTCACGTGGTTTTAGTAACTTTGAATTACCGTCTTGCGATAGCGTGTTAATATAGTCAAGGACAGACCAGAAATCGAAAAAAAACAAACATATTCGACAGGATATATAAATTGCGATTTTTTTTAAATGTGCTTTTAAAGTTTTAAACTTTTATTTTTCCAAACATTACGTGGCAAAAGCTTCATGATGTCAATATCAAACAAAGAATTTTCTTGCATATCTACTGAGTGCGAGTGTCTGTTTGTACAGATTATGGACCTTTTTGCACTTCAAAAAGTAGTGGGGCCATGAAAAACAGTGAGATTACGTCAACCCAAAAGGTGTGACTGGTAGTATAGCAGTTCAATCAACCAGCTACAAACTCCGCTGTGGGAACCCTAGGCATGCCAACTGTCATAATATACAGTACTGATCTCCGTAGTGAGCGGCCGTGGAGAAACAGCGACTAGTCACAGACGAATGTGGTGCTCCATACGTTTGCGAAGACAGAGACAATTCCACTGCAAGATGACCTCTTTAAGACTGACAGGACCAACGGCAAATGAATTAAATCTGCGAATATACAAATTCATGCAGACTTTACCAACAAAACAACCCGCAGGGCTTGAGGAGGTGAACGGATCATCCTTACGTAGAACATCCAACTATCAGGAAAAACATGACCAGGAGAACCGAATTTACTATGTTAACTAATCACAGCCGAGCAACAAAACGCCGAAGGGTCGTCAAAAGAAATCTCAGTTTAAATCCACAGAAATAAAAAGCGGCACCTTCAAAACCCTAATAAGCCAACGTTTGTTTTTTTAGAATACGCATCTTGCGTCCTGGATCCACAACAAAGGCTGATTATCAGGAAAATTGAAAACTTTCAAAAGAGAGCAACTGGTTGTGGATTGAGTTTTTGGCCCGAAGAGATGGTCCTGGACCACCAGATATGGCAACCGTCTCATAGCGGCGCTTATTAATGATTAAGTGTGAGCTATTCCGTTAATGTGTTTATTGAAGTGTTACCAAAGTGCGATGTTTGCCGGCTCCGATGCGTGCGTGCGGTGTGGGCGCTCTGTCTTGTAATCAGAAAGTGGTGGGTTAGATCCCCCATCCAGGCGTAAATGTACTTCTTATATTGTATCTTGGAAGTTAAGATTGCCAATGATGAAACTCAAACAATCGTGACAACTGTAAGGTTTCTCAGCTGCAGACGTTTTCCAAATGAAGAGAACGCTACATTTCCGAAGGAAGCTTATGGGGTCGTTTGCAATTAAAAACACATCATAATCACGTGACTTTCTTAAACGAGTTCGAATCCGCTAACGGAGAAGATGCGAGTGAATTTTTAATGTTTTTGCAGTCCTAATAAAAAGATCGTCTTATGTCACTTCAGATTTCTTCACGCAATGGTTAAGTAGTTGTACGTCTTGCTCCAACAAGAAAAACGGGCGTGCAAAATTGTGAGCCAGACAGATATAAGCATCGTGCTTTTCCCAGAGCGCCGTGTGAAATGAACCACGCTATTAGCCTTCATAAGATATTCAAAGGTGACATTCAAACTGTGGCAAAGGCGGCAATTTACATTTAAACATCACAACTGCATTATGTCTCAATCAGTAAAGGTTTCCTCAGAACGATTGAAAAACATTTTCCCCATAGCACAGGGTGATTTGAATAACGCTATTGATTGACCACAATCGCGCCTTCACTACAAGGATCCTTTTAAAGTTCCGCATTAAAACAAAACTTAAGTGCCATCACTTAAACCGCTGTTCCCTGAATAAATATAATAAAGGACAAGGATAGCTGTAAGTACAAAGTTACACAAGTGCGTTGATCTAGCGATGTAGAGCGTTACAGTCATGACCTATAACATACATATAACTTGTTTTGCGTTACTCATCACCCTACTTAACACATTGTTGCAGTAGTCTCTTTTGGGAGGATATCAATGCAAGTCTCCATTTTAGACTATGGGACATGTCCTTCTATGCTGTTGTTTTGTTGTCCCCATCGAGGGGCTAAGGGGAAACCAAGTGTAAATCCATAATAAATTATTAAAATCATATAACCGTCTGTTCCCGCAAATAAAACTGGCACATTTTCTTGGAAATGAATAAATGTCACTTCAATTTATTTCCCCCAGTATCAGTGACCAATAGATACACTAGACTTCAGCAAACAATGGAGCTAAAGATAATCAATTACCGACCCAGTATGTGGTATAGAACAACACTTCAGATTCCTTTTCATCTGGGATTGAAGTACCATTGTTATATTGTCTCGCCGGTTGAAGAGATTCAGGTGTTACGATTTAGACGAAGTGTTTTTAATGACGTAAAACACAACATACTTATCCTCATTCACAGATAAGTAAATCTTGATGAACTTCTATCGTGCGTGTCATAGTAAACTTTGACCAGTTTTCTCATTAGTCGAAAAGGGCAGAAGCACAAACCAAACATCATGAAAGAATGTTGCTGGGCAGCTTTGATCCTAACAACTTTGTGCAGAATTCAATCCGTACGGCACATTATTGATAACTTTTCTATTCAATTTAACGCGTTTTCAGATTAAAAAACTTAGGGTCAACGACCTATCTTATAATGTAAACTGGTAGTTATTGGGATAAGAGACGGGGTATTTTGTTACTCAACACGAATCGGTAAGGTGATAACACCTGACTCTAACAATGCTCCGCTCAGCATACGGGCCATTGTACTTATTTTAGTTACTGGCTTTGCTGAAGTAATTACAATCACTGGTCATTGATATTGGGAAAGAGAAATTGAGGTATATTTTATTCATTTTCAAGAAAAAAGGTGCCAGGTTTAGGCGCAGGGGAACAGACAGTTTAGGTTTTAATATTTTTACGAAATTACACTTGGTTTTCCTTAGCCCCGATGGGAGATCAAATAATTGTTATATAGTTGGTTGTTTGGTCTACGCCAAATATTCTATTGACGCGACGAAATGCGAACGCCTGTTCCTCGATTCATATGCATCGAAGTTGTCTATTTTCACTCTTGAAACAACGAATCAAAACAGTCCTTTCGTGTTCGGATCTTTTCTAGCCTGACATCAAATTACGTGTTTAAGGGTGGCATCCCAAAATAAAACCAACGGTTGCTGGGCGACTACGCCCGGTTTCTGTACGGTTGAAAGCGTTTTTGTTTTTCAATGAAAATATTCCAAAAAAGCCATGTACGTGCCTGTCTACCGGTGGCGGAAATTAGATGCACATGGACCGCTGCACTATTAAATCCATGACACCGGTTGTGTTTGTGGCAGAGATAGGAGATACAGTCGATACAGTCCTCCGAACTCACGTCCGGCCTACAATGTGTGAAGAAAAAGGCACTTGGTTCATGAGCTAGTCACGAAACATTAGTTTCCGCTTTAGTCAGTCCTTGAATATGATTCTGCCGAGACCTTCTCTCACTTGTTCGTCCATAGGACGGCTCGACATTTTTCAAAAATTATAACTAAGTCGAAGACACGCAGTTAACTTGTATTATATTGAAAGTGTTGTCCTAATTACTTTTTGGACTGGAAAATTGAAGAAAAAACTTCGTCCATGTTTTCAAAAATGCAACAAAAAACTAGCAAATTAATGAAAATCTGGCTGAAAATCCAATGATGGCGGCCGGAAGCCTATTTTTTTTATGTGCTTACAAAAATAGTAATCAGAAGAAAATTAGGATGGACGACAAGCCAGTGCCATGTTTATTTGAAAGTAATTGGAATATAAGGATTAAATGTTCAGGGACTAAAAAAAATTGAAGAAAAAAAATTAATCTTTGGTTTTTTTTTTTTTTTTTTTTAAAATGGTTCAAAAATCCAAAATGGTGGATATGCAATAAATGATCAGGCCAAAACCCTGTGTCATTCCTTTTACGCCAGGTTTAAACCAGTTTAATACTGTACAAATCGACCTTTGATCAGTCAAAGCGGTGAGAAATTTTCTTGTGGTTGGTTCCAGCAGCCACAGCTCCCGGGACAGCTCACCTTATGATGAAACAAGGCAAAATCCAAGCCACGTCCAATAATTCATTGCAACTTGGCGTCTTGGACGTTATAGGCGTATAGTTTAGATGGGGAGTATTACGATGGGTAGTTTTGGCACACAACTCGGCTGGAACCTTTTCGAGGCGCTATAGCAACCATCAATTGGTTTCAATACACAATCTGATACACATAATTGTCAAATATCATATTGGGCAGAAATCATTGCGCAGGGCGAAGATTCCCCCATTTGTCACTGATATTAGGAAAACGACATGAGATGACCTTTCATTAATTCACGAATGGTTCAAATTAATGTGAACAAGGACGGGTATAGCGGTTTTCGTTTGTTAATAATTCTAATATTTACAACTGTTTTAGTGTCCACTCTGAACACTTAAGTGACCAGGGGTTTTCACTTGTGGTGCCCAAGGGGGGGGGGGGGGTCATGGACCCCTAAGGAGGAAACCACTTTCCGAGGGGATTTGTACGGGGGGAAATTTCTTACCACCATGTGCTGGTCATAAGACACCCCAAATAGCATAAAAAATGACATTGTATTTGGGATGCAAATTAGGGGCAAAACATGTTTCAAAACACGCGAAAAATGGGCAAAAGCAAAATTCAAATGGCCTTGCAACTTACATCCACTTTCTTGAAAAAACTTATTTGATTGTTGATATCTATCTAGCAGGACCCAACAATATATAACACAAAACTTGTTTTAGGAATCCTGTATTTAAGGGTTGTTGCAAAAATAACATCACTTTCCATAACTTGTACAGTAACGGTTAGCAACGTCCACAATGAAATTGTTTGTTTTCAGCACATAAGGGTGAATTATTTTTAATGTTACATAATTGTTTTAATTATGTGTATGTGTGGACATAAGCAGCAAAAAAAAATTGTTTGGTTCTTTGATTTTTTTCTTCTCAATTGACTTCCGTTAGTGCCACAAGGTCCATGGCGACCCTCACTAATTAACTAATAAACGGCTTGAGCCGATTTTAATTTTTTGAGGTTATGAAAAGAGCGCTTTTAAAAGTCAGGACAATTACAAAAAAAATCGGCCGCACAATAAACCCAAGAGTTAAAGCGGCCACGCGCGAGAAAACAAATGTGGAGGGTCCTGGAAGTGAATCCCCCCCCCCCGGTCACTTAGCGGTTAAATGGGACAACGGATTTTTTTTATAGCTGGTATTGGTCTACGTTACACAGGGTACGTGGATGAGAAAAGAGATGTAGGACTGAGGGAGTTATTGAATGCACTCTTAGAAATATGCAATTAAAAGACCATCTATATGGACCAAAACTCGTGAAAAACAGGGAAACATAAAAGTAATAGATTCCATTACACCCCCATCACGAGTTCACGAATGTGCAAGTGAACAGAAGAAACCCTTGGGACCTAAATTATAGCTCCATTGGGGCCCTATTTTTTAAACATGAAGAAGATGTATCTATCTCTCTAGACTATTTTGACGAAGATGTCGTTGTGAGATGATGTAGTCGACTTAAAAAGATTACGTTTGCTCCTCTGATGGAATAACGTCTTTAATCAAGGCCCCCAAATTTGTGAAATTCAATTCGCGTTTTGTTATTAGACATTCTATAGATGAGTTGTATGTCCAGAGGGACACAATTTATGAGCCGGACTGACGTGAGTTTTATGATTCACTTGCCCTCTTTAATTGAGACTGATTTATGGGCAATGTCATAACAGCGGGAAATAATACCGCCCTGCTGAAAAATTTCAGTGTTTCAATTTCAAAATAAACAATGACGGGATTTCACTGTTTACCATATTTGTACTCTTAACAATGACAAAAATCTCATTTTGTCTAAATGGTCTTTTCCGCCTATATAGCTGGAACGGGTCATGTTGAACCTTTCGCGGCGGCCCTGTTAATGTCACATTCCACCTGTTGTGGCTATGACTTCAAAACAACTTAAAGTCCAAACCATCGTGTTTAACCAACCACAGTGAACATCTTGAAGACACACCCTCAATTCTAGGCGCTGAGCTACTCACAGAGGAAACTTCTCCGTTATGGGCAAGCAACCAAAGTTTGTATCTGCAGATGAAAGTTGAGGGTCTCACACATGCTAAGGGTGACATCATCTTACAGCTCACCAGGGAGAACCGAGTGAATATCATCCTCCTCAAGAAATCACTGCGAATCTGACGAGAAGCTGCAAATCGAAGGTTTTGACTTGATTGGTTCATTCCGCACAACAAGATGGGATCGCTTCCCTATGTGAACGCAGTTGGCTTACAAGTGAGATGTCAACCCTGCAATCTTCCATGAATTCGCCCGATACCAGGTTTTGGGATAAAATTTGACGCCATGCGGAACCCCTTCACCAACATCTATAAGCCACCACAAGCTGAGGCAGACTTCCACTCCCTTCCAGTAGTTCGGCGGGGCTCCTTCGTCTGCGGAGTTTCAACAGTAGAACTACAGACATGGGGATACTCAAACACTGACAAGAATGGCAAAGCCGGCGCTTGAATGGATTTTGAAGCCCAAGAACCCCAACTGCGTTGATAGAAGGAGAGGGGGTCCACCTACCTGTTCTATTAAGCTATGGACATGGACCTGTCCCGACCTGTCAACAGTCACCGCCGACATCGATTCCCCGCTGCTCCAGAACGGTCCCCCTAGATTCTAGATCAGAGTCATTGCCCTCTCTGGTCAACAGTGCCATCAAGGTCACGATCTCACGCCTCTACAGAAAGAGATGGAATTTCAGGAAAGCAACTGGTCCAAGTTCAAACAACTCACCAGCGAACTGTCATCCAAGCCAGACCGGCTTCATCTAACATCAACGAGCATATTTCTGGACTTGCTCCATGCTCATAAGCCAGTAAACATTCATTCCAAGGGCAGAAGGAATCCCTACGCCCCGTGGACAAGGAATGCGACGAGCTATACAAAGTGTATTGTAATACGAACTGCGATACTGAGAGATAGCAAAGGGGCAACCAGTACTGGATCGCTGGCCACAGAGACGCACCAGATGGGAGGAGGAGATCATCCAATATCAACTTTACCCCACTCAAGCCGAAAAGGCGGGAAACCATCAACAAGCTCACCGGGCGAGCTGTCCAGCTAAGCAGTGTCCTGTCCTCTGCAAAAACTCCATCGCTTCAGTAATTGTCAACAAATGGAAAGTGGCCACAAAACACACCTCCACGGGCGGGAGGGCCCCTCTCGTGCTGTTAATGCAGACATTAAACAGCTTCTACAAAACCTCTCCACCGTCAAGCCTCATGTGTAACCATTCACCTACGATGAGATACCGAAGTAATTAAGGTCTCAAGACTGGGGCAAGCTCTGGCAATGACACTACATCCATACCGATTCTTGAAGAATATGGCACCCGAAGCGGTGCGATGGCTCCAACTCTCCTTATGAATACTTGCATGGGAACGTTCAACTATTTTCCCTCCAGATGGGACGACCTCACAGGTCATTGCAATCCTGAAGCCCACGAAACCAGCAAATGCCCAAGAGTTACGACCCAAAGCTCGCTACTATCTACATCTTACGCTGCATTGAGCGACGTACTCGGCGGATTCAATGATACGAGGCGAGGCAATTTACCGCACCCAAGCTGGATTTCGAAGAGTCAAATCAACAACCGATCAGATAGCAAGACTAGTTGACATCGAGACAGCCTTCAGAAGAAGCAGAAGTTTGGTGCAGTCTTCATGACCTAACTGCTGGGCGTAGATAAGTTGCACCGAGCGTCTCTACTTCAAGCTACGCAAAATCTCTTCCCTGTGTCAAGCTTGTCCAAGTTCATTACTGCTTCTCATCCAAACAGATCTTTCGTCCTGGAGAACATCAAAGGGGAACGCAAAGTAGAAAAAGCGAAAATTTCGGACTGGGGTTCCCACAAGGTTCGGGTCCTGGCACCCATTCTTCAACATCTCGTCTCAGACGATGCCAAAGGGAGATTGGTTCGCAGTACTCCTACGCAGACGACCGCACCCTGAATAGTGCTGTGATTGAGTCCTGAGAAACAGTGTTGCCGAAAGACCTAATCACACTATAAGCCAATTCTTCCACTGATGTCACTTGAAATCAGCAAACCCAAGACAGTCCAGCTCTGTTTTCCACCTTGCAAATGATGCGCAAAAACGAAATAAACAATCCCCTCTAGAGGGAGAAAAAAACGGGTTACATTGGACCCCAACACCGAAGATACCTGGCGTCACAATGGACCGCAGCCTTACTTCAATCAACACACCAAGAGTCGCTGCCAAGACGCGTTCTCATCTATGTCAAACCTCATCAGAAGGCCGCAGGAACGGATTTGGGGTTGCATCCTTTGAACCTACATACATCAATGTTGCCTGGCTACTCCACGCTGAATTACGCTTCCCCAGTATGGAGTCACAGCAGTACATTCACCACACCGATTGTATGCCGTTCTGAATGATGTAGTGAGACTTGTCAGTGGTTGCGTTTTGGCGACGCCGGAGAATACCTGCATTTGTATGGCATAGCTCCTGCAAACTTAGATGGGGAACCTTCCTTCGACGATCAAGCTCGCCAAGGATTGTGATGAAACTGGTAGCCATCCCCCACAACACCCTTTGAGGATCAGAGATTCCACGGAATCACTTGCTACCCAGTCCATGACACTGCAGTCACAGTTATCCCTATCGATCATCCATGGATTCAATGAACAGAGTTATGGCAATGGCTCATCCTCTGCCTTTGACCTAAAGCAGTTTGTGGAAAGCCATCTAGCAAGCCAAAGGCTGTGACCTTGATAGGAAAGCATGGGCAACCTCAACAGACTAAGAACTAGCATTGGTCATACAAAATAAACTGCCGTCACACAAGTCGGAGTAGACCCTCACAAACTGCGATTGTGGAGGCCACAAACCAGTAGCCACACCATAGATACTGTGAGTTACAGTCCCCAAGGAGGAATTCCAGGCCTGATCAAACTGGATGATGAAACTATCAGCTTGGTTATAAGAGGATATTACACTGTGATTTTGGACGAACGATAAGAAACGAGCTGTAACGCTTCAATTATCTTTCTTAGAAATTGAAACGTGTAAATATGGTGACAATTGGAGAGATCGTGATCTGTCTAAATTTGCCACTATAAAAAGAACAGGTCCATTATAGTTGGACACATACCATTAAATACACTAGGTGTAGCTAGCAGACAACATAAGAGCCAAAAACCGTGTTGTCGTCTATGTTCACCTTCCCTAAACGAGGAGTAAGAATTTAATAAGTCGTGTTTTTAAGGTTGGATAGTATCTAAAACTATTTTAGTGGTAACGGTTTCGGGTGTACCCTATTTCTATAATCTCCGTGCTTTTGGGGAAACTGTGCAATGAAAGTAGAGTGGAGGTTTTGAAAACATGCAAATCTTCGATGCTCTTAGCTCAAAAATTCAGCTTTCCTTATAAAACTTTTTCTTTTTTTAATTTAAAGCTTTTTTTAATTTTACCAAAAAATCAATTTGAAGTAGCCACCTTTATAGCCGAGAAAGTGACTTTTATGAGAGGTCATTTTGTACACAAGTTTGTTCCAGTGGGGCACGCGTCTCTCTCTTTGAAGTAGGTCCACGAAAGGAACTGGGCGCTTCTTTTCCTATTTACAGATGTTAGTATGCAAGTGTTTAGATCAACAACAAGGCAGGCTGTAAAGTACTTGTGAGGAATTACCAAAGAGTACAAGATACCACATATACAATAACTTTCATCGTACTTGCACTTCCAACCTATCATTTTGAGATGTGGTATGCTAGATTGTACGGGGATTGCTATGAGGTCTTTGTCAAGAAATTTCACGTCAAAAACGACCTCTCCAAAACCATTAGTGGGTGGATGCTGATTGTACTTCGGCTTCCTAGTGAAGTCTTGGCCAGATAATTTCCAGATGGACCAGTTGAGTTACTTCTTCCAAGTGATCTGTTGACGTCAAAGCGAAACCTTTGCAGAGTTGGAATAGATATCGCTACAGTCAAATACGGTTGAAATCAATTTTACTTGAAGAGCCACAAACCATCTATTCCAATACGATCACGCTCTCTTCCAATAAGATGTAAAAAAATAATAGCCAAAACTTTGATATACGTGTTAACCTGTAGAACGAACTTACCTAGAAATTTCACTGAAGACATCACTGCTGCAAGTTCTAACAAACAGCGTAAAAAGTGCGGCATCCGCGTCAAGTACCCTAAGATAGATCAACAGTTTTGCACTCTTTCTTAAAGACCTTTGAATTTGTCTCTTCATGGTATCATCAACTAAAATGGCGCCGGTTAAAGCGCGCGGGCATGTTGCTGCGTATAAGATGAACGCACGTTTCAGATTAGTTATATAAAGATCAGGTGCGGTGTAACGAAAAACCCTCAAACATCAGGTAATAATAAATAGGGGGAACCCGTGCTCTTAGACACCAAATAAGGCAGGTCATGAAGAGAACTCTATGCTTGCCTAATGGAAGAAGTCAAAATAAAATCTTTGATTTAGAAAATCGAGACTGTGTGGGACGTGGAAGGACTTGTGATTAAATCAATATGAAGGAATGTGGTTTTCAGTGTTATTTTCACGAATTTGTTCTCATAATGAATAGCACTATTGTACGAGACATTTTAATTGAAAAAAAAAATGGTTTAGAGGAGGTGTATTTCTTAAGGGTGGTGCATATCACAATTGATAGGATTTTTGTGTCTTCTTAAATGCCGTAAAAGTATACAATTAAGTGACGCATTGAATCCAAGAACAATGAAGAAACTTTGGTAAACATACCAAATTTTCAAGGATTTTTTTTTTTTAAATTTTAAACTGGATCTGGATTAATGCCAAGAATTTTTAATATACCCCACGACATCTTTAAAGGTCCATGGTCACGAGTGAGTAGAAATTTTGTCATTTGCTACATTTTCATACCTCAACAGTATTGTGATCATATCTCAACACCCGGTTTGTAATAGTTAACATCACAAAAAGGGTTAATTTTCAAGGATAAATCCACCCAAACTGACCAGAGGGAAATAATAGCACTTCCCCGTGTTCGCGATGGTGTCGCAAGATGCTGGATTTGGCTTTGACGCGGAAGTGACGTTTTAGTTGACTGTTTTGATTTTGGAAGTAAAAACTGGCCACACGTGGGTGACACACTTTCGAAACGCCCCTGAGCAACAGCTGATCAAAACAAAACAAACCACTCAATGCGACGCAAAGTGAAAATAAACAAGTTACCTGAATTTTCAGGCCTAAAATCAAGAAAAAAAAATTGCCGTCAACTATGTAGGAAACCTATGCAGCGTAGCGAGCGTTTCATGCTGCTCAAGACGCACATACAGTTAACTAAAACATCACTTCCGGTTCATCGCGGCCAGCGTGAAAATCGCTTTCGTCTTGGAATTTTCCTTCAAAGCTTGTCAGAAACACATAATTTTATGCTCATTTAAAAAAATTCAAACAACATTTCTCAGTTATGGTATGGACTTACCAAGACCTATACAGATGACGTAATAATTGAAACAACAAATTGTTTGGTTTCAAGCTAAATCTTTATCCGAACAAAGGGGACAATTTGATTTTCTACCGGCAATCAGTTCGGATATGTACCGTTACTGGACGCAGACATATTTGTGCCGGCAATTATTGAAAATCCGATTTAGACACCAGCGTAAAAACATCACATGACCAACACGTTTCTGCGTAGAATTTACCCTGTGAACTTCGAATTGCACACGTTCAGAAGTAATGCTATTTTATTAAGTTCTGAACATTTCACACGTTACTAAAATATAACATTTAAGTAGGCAATTTTCTGCGTCACTGGTAGTTAATAACCAATTTTGTTCTTGAATAAAAGTTAAAACTTGACGAAAGCAAAAAATCACATAAGGGGTTGATAAGGCTAAAAAAGAAACTTTGTCTCAGCTGCTTTTGGCTAAAAAGCTATGTGCTATTTTTTTACAAAATAAGCTATATATATGTTTTAAAAATTTGTTGCCGATGGTGTTTTTAGAAATTTACACAATAAAATTTTACAATTAAAAAAAAACAATATAGTTCAACTTTTACATGCCCACGAATTGGCAACCAAGTATTTTAAAAGTTCACCCGTGAATTTTTTAAATTTCAAAATTTTTAAATGCTTCGATTGTGTTGAAAAGCACACCATGATTCATGTAATTGCATTATTTACTTTTGATTCAGGTATAATATGTGGTGCAAATTGTTCTCCTAGCGTAAAGGATTGAAATAAGGAATAACTTATAAGTTATTCCAAAAACTAGGTCCCACGTCCAATAGAATCCAATAGCCGCCTATAGCCGCCAATAGCTGTTGACTTTATTCGGCATCTTGGTTAATAACCAAACACTTAAGATAGTCAAAAATATTACTATATTTCATTCCATGAACTGACCAAAAACTTGAATCACGTTTTACCAAAAATTGAAACAACTTTTAATTTTTGACCCTCCACAAACCAAAATTTACTGTTGTACAGTTTTTTACCCCATAATTCCAAAACTATAAGCCATAGGTAGTATAATCTATACCTTTTTGAATCATAGTAAAAAGGACAATATCATGGTCTGCTTTTCAACACAATTGGAGCATTTTAAAATGTGACCCAGTATAATCTTGAAAACCAAACTGGGGTCCATTAAGGGGGTTTGGCAAGTGCTTCCCTACATAAATTTCTGGATTGTGGCAATGCCAAAAGTACTTGTGTGTAAAAATTCCCATGTTAGTAAATCCTGAAGCGCACACTCTTTTGAACTCCTTTCACGTACAGTCCCCTGCTAATAAGGGTGCTGGGGTTGTTTAGATATCACTGGTTCCCAATTTTGAGGAACACTCGTGCTAAGAAAAAGTACCGAGTATCGCCTAAATGAATAAAAAAATCTTTTTTGTTGCCTTGTAGCCCGGTGGTCGATAATGGGTTATCTAACCACATTGTATAACAAACAGGGATTATTTGCTTTGATTTGTAAAAAAAATCCGGATCCGGGATAGTGGAATAGTTGTAATAGTTGTAATAGTTGTAATTTTCTATATAAGAAAATCGAACATCGATTTGAGCTTAGATAATCTTTGAATACAGTCCACATCTTTTATAACAAATCACCTATAGCTAAAGGCACATAAAGGTGTTGACACCCTGCCTCGTGTCCCGATATAGTCAAACGCAAGTAAGCAATGTAAATAAGTAAATAATGCAATATCATACTTTAAAATTGCTTGTTCCAAAAAAAATATGCTTATAGACACTCTCAGATACTAAGGCATAGTGGTCAAAAGTGGTTCCAAATGGCCGCCATTTTG
Organism: Ophioderma brevispina; assembly: GCA_023653785.1. Classification (NCBI taxonomy): domain Eukaryota; kingdom Metazoa; phylum Echinodermata; class Ophiuroidea; order Amphilepidida; family Ophiodermatidae; genus Ophioderma; species Ophioderma brevispina. The sequence goes on along the minus strand of JAMKCH010028728.1, from coordinate 56,806 downwards.
AATGCATGTGAAATAAGCATCAGAGAATAATACAATGATATATCTACGCTCATCCATGTATTTGTTTTATGCTTCAGGCAAGTCAAGTTAGAGGTTGTTTTCTAGAGGTGGCACTATTTCATCATGGACGGACATAAACGTAGCATTTCCAGCTCCGCCGTTAAGTCCAATCTGGGATCCCAATTTTAATACAAATTCGCTTATTTTATGATAAATACGCATTTTTTTAGCATTCCCGTTTTGTAGGTATAGTTTCGTAGACACTTATCAACATAACTCTGCAAAAATATCAAATTTTGAAAATTGGGGGCGCTCTTCAAAAATGTGCTAATATTGCTTTAAGTCTCTACTTATCCCAGATCCCAAGATATAGACAAAATCAGTTTGAATGGCGGCCATTTTGAATTTATGCCAGGCTTTGTCCGCATCCTTCGATTTTGGTAACTTTTGATATGTTGCTTTGTGACCTATTCTAAGTTAAGTACTGGTAAAGCTGTTTTTTTTTGCAATTTGTTTTGGGTGAGACCTATTTTATCATATTTTGACTGGACTAGTTTGGCTAATATACAACTATAACAAAGAATTAGTCAATTCTGAAACTTTATCTACAGTGTAACCTTTTATTTTCCTTCGGGAATTTTTTTTAACCGTAGATAGTGAAAATTATATATTTCATTGATAATTTTGAGCTCGTTAATTGGTTAAAAGTCTCTTACATGATTTGAAATTGAAATAGTTTCATTATTTTGATGAAGACGTATGCAAGGTACTATTTACGTCCGGAAATAGTACCTCCAAGCCGTAAATAGTACCTCCAAGCCGTAAATAGTACTTCCAAGCTGTAATATTATCCCGCTAGCTTGTGATATTGCGCATTGCGCGTAACATAACGAGCTGTAGCGAGAGGTACTATTTACAGGCGTAAATAGTACTGGAGGTTCTGAACATCGCTGTTCTCTATAGGGCGACATTGCATTGACTATTGAAAATGAAAATTATGAAAATTTATTAATGGAAGATAAAACAAATATACTGCCTTTATTCGAGCCTTAATACTATGGTCCCTCGGTGACAAGTAGATCTACTATTTTCCTTCGGAGCTGTGGCCCTCATAACTGGGCCCTCATATATGCTCCTGCATCAGGAAAATAGTAGGCCTACGTTTTGATGTCGCCTAGAGCTAATAGTTTTAACCATAGCGTCTCATGGCATTATTTTTGTATGCTATAACCTTTTAATGTGATAAAAATGTTGGTAATTCGACCCTGTATAAATATTCCGCCTTAAGATCTGTGATTTCTGATTTTCTAGACTTTTCAAATGATATTAGAAATATTTTATGAATATCAATATCAACGAGCTACATCTTTCGCGGCATTACGGAACTCTTGGAGTTAAATACATATCTTAAAATACAAGTAATGTTAATATTTCATCTAGATCTGTTGTTTAAAAACCCATTTTTATGGTTTGCAGCCCGATCAATAATTTTACAAGTAGTTAAAATTAATACTGATGGTAAGGTCCAATTTCAAGCAATGTGTTTGTAAAGAAAAGGTCATCGGATAAATTACTGGTTAAGGTAATACAGCCATGATAGGCATAAACTATAACTCAGCGCAAAGTGCGTCAGTTCCCTGTTGTGATTCTTGAATTGATGAAGACACCATGGCTCGTAATACAGGGTATCCACAAAAATGGTGCAAGGTAAACCACCCTCGTTGGAGGCGAAAAAAAACTAAAGTATGACGTCATATTTACATCATGTCATAAACGAAGTCTTGGCTTCTAAATACCGTTTAAAGCATCCGATTTGGTTGTTGCAATCCAGAGGTATGGCTAATATTCGAATAGAGGGTGAAATACCAATTGTGCCACTTTTATATAATGGGACCAACTTAACACATTGAATCATGCATGTAGTCCACTCACTCTATGGTATGACCTGGACAAAATTGCTACAGAAGGTTTTCTTATTGTAAAAATCCAAAACTGCAACTTTTGGTTTGACGGGTTGCGTTTTTCGGGCGCTCTATCTCAGCCATTTTTTGTCACGCTTTTTTTACAAGCGCGGTGTTAAATGAAAGATCAATGCCTAGGCAACAAAATGTTTATTTCGAAAACTTTCACAATGTTTGATTTGGCCCAACACTGATCGAAAAACATGCCGAGATACTTTTTGTGCCAGGTGTATATAGAGCAGGAGCACGGACCAAGTCAAACAAATCGTTCATCCCCAAGGTCAAGGTTTGACACCTTTGGTAGTTAGTATGGACCAACGAGCTTGAATAAATTAGAGCGCGGACTGTTGGCAGGGTTATTGCCATTTGTTTACAAACTAACCTAAACCTCATGCTCTGAAATAAAGGTCAAAGTGTAGAAAACGTCACCAAAGACTATTATTTTTTAGAAACCTGTCCTTATTTGTGTCAACAGAAAATCGTGGTTCTGTGAATAATCTCTATTTTTTATTACAATTTCAATAAACAATCCTCATATACCATGTTTTCATCGAAATGAATGAAGCGACAACAAGCCTAAATCAAGTAAATTCATTCAGGAAAGTGTTGCCAATTTTGGTGCCCATGAAGCCAGTTTTTGAGCACAAAATAGAGAAAACACTTCCGATGATTTGCTGAATTCGAAATTGATTTTTTTGTTTTGTCGTCAATATTCAGTTATGTAACGAACAACAAGGTCTGAAACACACTAAAACTTACAGAATTGTTATAGTTAATCTTATGAAGCCCGCCAAATCATACGTGGATTCTCAGTTTTCTTGTTACGTGACACTGTCGAAGGGGATTTTAGTGTACGATTGCTGGTAATGTGTTAGCAAACGGCAACTTTGAAATTTAAGATGGCGAATGACCTGGCAGCAGAAGAAAGCAGTGTAAAGGCTGTCGATCAAAATTTCACCTTTGAGCAAATATCGACATAACAGCGCGCCTATTTTTGTTCCGAACGAATTCCGTCTACCTTCCTGTCAGGTTAGTTTCATGTAAAATGGTAGTTACCTCACCGATATTCAGTGGTCACAACACCGGCTTTCATAAAATCAGATCGTGATGCAGACGATGTAAGTGTGACGTCATTGCTCGCTGAGTCGGCTTCATTTTCTCGCTGCGCAGGGTGCTCTAATTATTCAAGCTCGTTGGTATGGACCCTCCATATCACGCTAGGTAGTGAGTATCTCAAATAGGGTGTCACTTTTTCAATAGGGGCCAATTTAGGTTACACAACAGTCAAAGTTTAAAATGCTCCAATCATGTTGAATGCTCCAATCATGCTCCAATCCAATATATGCCATATTGCCCGTCTAGTAATGCTCCAATCATGTTGAATGTCCAATCATGCTCCAAGTCCAATCATATGCCATATTGACCCGTCTAGTTCATAAGGATTCCAAAAATGTATAGTTTGTACCATATCTGAGACTGGTTTGGAGTTATAGAATAAAAATGGCTAAAATGTTTAAAAAAAAGTCAATTCGATTTATAACACTTGTTCTTAAAAAAATAATCATTTATAGATTTTAAGCAAAAATAGCATTTCGGATTTAAAATGGCTATTTCTGCACATTTGTGATTTCGCGTCATCTTAACCCTGACTGAGCAAATGTTTTTGGACCTTTAGACATCAGAGCTGTATGAAATTGGGCATGGATATTGTGGGTTTCTAGTTCTAATCCAAATGAAGAGTTTTTAAAAAGAATCCAATCCAATGTCATTTTTGGCGGGAAAATGAGTTTTATGATTTTTGTGAGTTTTTTCACCTACTGGCGGGTTCTATTTTTTTTTTTTAGAAAACCGCTCTTACTTGAGTTAAAAGGTAGGTTATTACCCAATGTCTATACAAAATTTCATGCATTTGCGATAATTGGAAGTTTGAAAAAAAAAACATGCGCGCAAAGTAATATGTTTAAAGTTGTATCAAAAAAAACCCAATATGGCCGCGCCTTCATCCCCCCCTAACAACGGGTTCGAATATCTCTACATGTATAAAACTTAAGTAATTTTTGTTAAAATTTGGATTTTTAAACAATCAATTTTGAGAAAAGGTTCGTATGTTTTAATTCGTTAACACGGGATGTTAGCATACAGGATGTGTATTAAAGTAACTAGCCGAACAAATAGTGGCCTTAAATGGATTAAAAATTAATGATAAACATCAAAAAGCTGATTTGTGCTCATTACAAAAAATATTTGCAAACGATTACTGCTATTTTTATTGTCTTTTATAAACGTTAAAAATTGACACAAGTTAATAACATTGCTTATCTCTTGTGAGAAATAAGGAAAAGTAATTGTCCTCATTCAACATAATTTCAAAAAACAAACAGGGTTTTAAAAAAAAAAGAAAAAGACCCCCCCCCCCCCAAACACACAACAATCATGTGATTAGGTCAGTGAAAGGTTCAGGAAATGCAAATAGAATTGACGTGGGTGTGTTCAAGTCTACAAGGAGGGACAGAAAGCATTCAAATATTTGGGTTGGTAATGACATCATTTGTGGTACCATGGATTTTTCAGAGAGTCATAGACAATTCCAGGTGACTGTGTGAATCGATTCATGACACTGACTGAAATCAATAGATCACTTAATGATGTCACCGGTAGTGTATTATTTTTTCTGGCCCTGTTATGGAATGAATGTCCCATAAAGATTTGAGTAGGTTTATCATCTCCATTCCGGGACTTTAAGGTAGAAAGATTCCAATTAAAACTGCTTTCCTTAAAGAAATCAATTTTCTGTTTTGTCCAGTTTTTAGAATTAAACCAGGAAAAATCCAAAATGCACTAATACCATATTTTAATAATGTTGTTTCCTTAGCAACGCCGTTAGACCTTAGTTACGGATATTTTGCAAAAACTACAGAAATAAAAAAAATGGAAACACTTTGTTCTATACAGACCAGGAAATCGGGCAATACAACTCTTTTACATAGGGTAAGGAAAGTAATGTAATGGCCCTTGCAAGAAACACTGGTGATGTAATTGAACCAAGGCAGTAAGTATCGAAAACTATTTTTGCTATTTCTCAGTTTCTATTTTAGGACCAAAGTGTCATTTTAGCACAATATCTCCAGTTTGTTTCTTCAAAAAAATGACAATTGCCAGAGTGTTCATTAGATGATACTGCTTGTAAGGACGTTGTTATTGTTTTAAATTCACCCCAAATTTGGTAGTTATTAGCACTTAAAACATTTTAATGAGCTGTGAAATTTTCATGAATTTTCATATTTTTTGAATATTAATCGAAACCTTTTCATAAATTAGAAAAATAAAATCGTCAGTACAAGGGCAAATTGTGTTAAGTGTACTAAATACAAGTTTTAGGCATAATAGGTGGTACACTTTGCCATCAGGAGAACCATCAAAAATTTCTCAAAATGGAACAACCATTGGCGGCCATATGCGATCTCTATGGGCATAATGTATTCAGAAAGTGTCGTCGCGATTTGCACAAATTCCCCCATATACCTTTAATATTATATATGAAAAGTCATGTAAAATGTTTAATTAAGACTTTAGTTTGATTAGGATATTTCTACCATAAGGGAATGTATAGTGCACTCATAAGAAGGTGCGTTTAGAGTGCGCACTCAAAACTTAAAAGCACCGTACAACCCCTTAATAATAAAAAAGAAAATGAAGTGTATGGTGTTTAGTCAGAGCCTCTTTAATCAAGGCTTTATTGTAGTAAAAAAGTGAAGTTGAAGCGGTGTCGATACCTCAAGTGGTGCGGTTATACTCATTGAGAGAATGCTTTCAATCAAGATATCATTTTAAACTGGACCTATATCATGTACTAGTTAGTGCCCGGCTTTCGCGCGTTCCATTTTGCAGCCATGAAAATGATCGCAGAAGTTTACGAGCTTTCAATATCATGGAATGAGTAGCGGTGCACCAAAATACCGCCTGGTGACTCAGGCAAACAACTATGCATGTGATTTAGTAATGATTAAAACAACAAAGGCTAACTTACATCGAATGACCAATGGTAGGGTTCATGAGACTTTGAAGCGGTAAGGCCGATGTAGAACGTGCGACGCATAAAATCAAAGCTTTGTAAGGGATCACCATGAACTGAATACAGAAATGTATGGTGCCAATGAGGCTTTAATTAATATTATGATGTATATAGAAAACGAACCATTCAACTTTAAATTTGCCCAAGATAACACAAAACATGGAGGGGAATTATTCGAATAGCTCTTATGCCAATACGACGGCATACCTGGCTATTTACCATATTACTTTGCTTCCAACGGCCAAAAAAATCCATGAGCACTGTACACTGTGGACATCTCTGAGAATTAATAACAGGTGAATTTGTAGTCATGTACTCTGGCTCTCTTGCCCTACGGCATGGCTACATTGCGTAGAGTCTATTTAGACTATGGGGCGTTAGACAAATAACAAGCCTGCATGACCAAGTCCGTAGTCCCTTCAAAGGATAAGACAAAAAACCCGGTGTAAAATTATGATTAAATTATACAGACATGATCGATCTGTTAGCCCCAATAAAACTCGCCACATTTTCTTTTAAATGAATAAAATGTAACATATTTCTCTTTCAATAATATCAGTGACCAATGGATATGATAGCCCGCGTTAGTGCGGAACCATTGTTTATCGACCAGGTGTTATAACCTCCACGATTCGGGTTCAGTAACAAAATACCGCGTCCCCTCTTTCACAATACTAACCAAGTTTACATGATGATATAGGTCGTTGACCCTAAGTTGTCTTCTGATAAAGCGCGTGTAAATTGAATACAAAGAAGTTAAGCAATAAGTTAAGGATTTTAATTCTGCACAAAGTGTTAGGTCAAAGACTTGTCCAGCAAATTCTGGCCTGATGTTTGTTTGTCTTCTTCCTTTCGAATAAATGATGCAAAAAAACATGGACAAAGTTCATTGCCCACGCAATAGAAGCTCAATATTGACTTATTTGACACGAAATGAGGATAAGTATTTTGCGAGTCTAGCGTATCTATGGTCACTGATATTGGGCGGAATAAATTGGAAGTGCTTTTATTCATTTTCAAGAAAAATGTGCCAAATGTTATATTGGGGCCAACAGACGATTATGTCTATTTGTAATAATTTGTTATGAATTTACATTTGGTTTTGCCCTTACCTGATGGGATTACGAAACAACAATATAGACGGACATGCCCCATAGTCTAATTATATACAATTATACATAATAAAATCATGATGAATTGAGAGCATGCGATATAAAAATCTAGAAGTCGATTCCCAAGAAATGGAGAATCAAAGACAAATGAACGGCTTCCCCATGATCTCAACGTCGTGGATAAGAGATTAGAGACCGGTAGGACCTGTTTGCCAGATCGCCAATCAAAAGTTGGTTTAGTATGGCCAGAAGAAGATTCGAGAGGTAAGAATGAGCCACAGCCTTGGTTGAGCGATTAAACATTAAACAAGTATTAAGACAATCATGTGTTGAATAGATAACAATACGAGCCAGCAATAATCTTGTAAGCGGCTGATTCGTTTGTGTCAGAAGTATATATTAATATCTATTCTCCCTAAAACAAGGCAGGGATCCGTTTCTTCAAAAGTGCATTCAAATGCAGTTAAGGGACGTTAGGGATATGCATATGTGTGCATAGTCAATCGTGTACTTTTGAAACGTTTCTTCTTGCTCCGCGAAGTTGTTCATCACGTACGTGAGACCTATATCATATTGAACTTGCTTCATGCTTCCGAATTACAGCAATGAAAACGATCCTCTTAGTTTACGAGCTTCTAATATTATGAGATCATATATAATGTAGCGAAATACCGTTATACATTCGGGCACATGACGATGTCTGTGCTTCGAGACATGTAAATGGCGTGTCCTGAAGGCAAAATTATATTAAACGCCCGATGGTGGGATTCATAAAATCGTTGTAGCAAATCGAGACCGTGTACAACGTACGCTTATATTTTAGGCTTATATCAATGGGAGAGAATCTGCAATACCATGATATGACATGGGATTGAAATTATTTTCTAATCAAAGGTAGGCGGTAACTTGGTTATTTGATTCAATTTGAGGAAATTAGGGTAATGCTTTCAGTGATCAATTATTCCGGAATTACTTATTTCATGACGATCGAGACGGCGTGATAATATTTTAAGCTATTGCATTTCAGGAGGTTAAGAGTTTGTACGTGGTTGATATCTGGTTTTATGTGGAGATTTAAAATAAACGAGATTAAGCATGATGATAACGTAAAAACTATTAGTTGAAAATTGACATAAAATATAACAATGCCTAAATATAACCTAATTGCATGGGTGTAGGTTTACAAACAGACTTGAAAATGCGAGTGAAGCCAATTTTTAGTAGGGAAAAAATGTAGTTTCTTGAAATAAATTTTGAAAATGAAAGTCGCATAATGTTATAGATCATCAATGATGATTATGAATCTGACTTAGAATATAAATTAATTTTCCATTTTAGCCAAGTAGCAATTAACAATTCTTTAACGCAGCCTGCGTGTCTGAGGAGCTTAATCCCAAACATTTGACAAACTCAAGCTGTAAGGTAACGTATAGACCGACTAGGGGGTAGCTTGAACATATACAATAGAAACCGTTGTCATAAAAACAGTGTTCCTGTGACTGTGTGTCCTACCTATTGTGTTCTTCGTTGTTTGCTGCACTATACCCTATAACCTCGTCTACAAGGTCACGGTATGATCCATATTAAAGTGACTGGTAAGTAACTGGTGGTTGAGTTTTATAGCCGATTTGATTGGCTAATTACATTTGACATTATAAATAGCCAATCAGACACACGGTACGACAAGCTTACAGGTGCCTACAATATCGATTTTGATTTGGGTACTCAGAGGTTATATCATGTTATATCATGTAATGAGAATATCGGAGATGCTGTGAGAAAGGTGGCAAACGTCAGGAGGTTAAAGCCACTATCAGCGATTTCTTCAAAATGTAAACAAATCGCGCCCCTATTTTTCATCGAAGTCCATTTTTTTGCACTGTTATATTGGAAATTGTTGCAGTAAAGACCCCTGGAAGTGGCTAAGAGTAACACGTCGTATTTGTAAAAAACTGATGATTTTTATGATGATTTTTGTTTTTTCACAAAGAACAGTAATATCAGTTCTTGATATGACCTAACATAGGAATTTAGAGACAAATTGGTCATTTTGAATTTGGAAAAAAAAAATGACTGATAGTGGTTTTAACTTATCCAGCAGCCGCATGTAGACTGCATGTTAACACGATTGGTTAGTACAGGTTAAAACATTTTACTGATGTTGTGTGGGACAGTGCACACAGAAGGTGAAGAAAGATTAGAAGTAAACAGAATTTATGACTCTCAGCTTCAAGTTTAAAGCTAACATACAAAAGAGCAGTGTAAGTCCTTTGAATGAGGGCATTTCAAAGAAACGATCACGACATGACCATACGCAATTTAGTGTAGAATTAAGTCATACTGTTTATTAGTCTCAGCAAACTCTGCGGTCAAAAGGGAAAATACGAGCGTGCAGACAAGCGCCGCTACTCTTTACCATACACTTGAACATCGTTATTTGCTATTCGAGTTTTACCTTTCCAATCGTTAATCCCCCGAGACTTAAAACACTCAAAAACATCATGGAAAACAATTTCTGATCCGAGACCTATTTACAAAACACCGGTCAGCGATGGTCATAACTGCTATGTCCTGGCCACTATTAAAGTCACCCATAGATGCTAACAAATAGTGGCATACCGTATCCTCACTTAGTTGGGTCATTTGGGGCAATTCCGTGACCGTGGAGAGCAGAGCATCATTTCTCAGTGGATTTGTCTTCTATGAAGGTTAATGAACAAATTTAGCGGGGGTGCCCCTAGAGAAAGTGTGGGCGGAATCCAGGAGGGGGGGGGGAATTCATAATACAGGGGTCAAAAATGAAAAATGCTTGGATTGCGGTAACCAAAGTGTTCTTCTTGTTACAAGGATTAAAAAAGGTATAGTTTGGACTACCTACAAAGTATGTTTACCGAGGTATAAGACAAAAATTCGTCAAATGTCAAAGGTCATCACCAAAGGTTAAATCTTTAATATTGCACCGATTTCTTTACAAATGGTCTCAAATTGTTAACCTTTCCACAGGGATTGCAACAAAAGTAGTTGATATCCTCATTTGTATTTGTTTATCGAGATAAATGACAAACAAGGTCAACCCCATTGACCTCAATTGATCTCCGAATTTTAAAATATGTTAGACGGTGCAAAATTTTTTTGTTGCAGTCTCTGAGGAAAGATGAACAATTTGAGCCCATTTTTGACGGAATCAGAGCAATATTTAAGATTTAACCTTTCGTGATGACCTTTGCTATTTGACGATTTTTGTGTTATATCTCCATAACCATAAGTTGTAAGTAGTACAAACTATACCTTTTTTAATCTTTGTTACAAGACGAACACTTTGGTTACCTTTTTACAGCAGTCCAAGCATTTTTCATTTTGACCCCTGTATTATGAATTTTCCCCCCTCCTAAATTTGTTCATTAACCTTCAAAGAAGGCAAATCCACTGAGAAATGATACTCTGCTCTCCACGGTCACGGAATTGGCCCAAATGACCCAACTAACTTTGGGATTGTTTCTTTTAACTTTTCTCAAAAAGAAAAGAAGAAGCTCAGACAGTTGATGTCGTCAGAGGTTCTATCATTAGTAACTAATCTGGAGGATACCAACACCTATTTGCAGAGTCCAATGATTTAGTATGACCTTGATTCGAACGTGTCGTAAGCTAGATGTAACTAGATGTAGGTATATGCTTAACACTTGAGTGCATAAGGTCTTCTCTTGTGCTCCGATCTCAATGGTGCATAAGGGGGTTCCAAGTGGACACCCCCTTAAAACCACGTTGCCGTTGGAATGATTTACCAAAGCTCTGGTCAATGATGAGGTACATCAACGCGACCACATAACAGGGGAAAAATAAAAATCGGAGATTCAAAATGGCGGTATGGCGGTCCGATTTTTATGATACGCACCGAATTCACCCGCCCAAAATGAACAAACACTTTTCCGAAGGACGTTTTCCATACAATTTGGCTCATAATAGTAGGACATAAATACAATTACATATCTGAAATAAGAATTCAAAAAAGAAGTTATTTAAGGGGCAAAACAAATTTTGAATAATTAATATAAAAACGCCAAGGCCGATATGATTTTTTTTCCAGCAGAATATGCGCAACTGATATTTAGGAATTACATAAAATCTTGGGCAAAATAATTTAATAATAATAAAAACACACGGACTTTTATAAAACGCCATTTCACCAAGATCACAGCGCTGTTACCTATTATTATTACGCTGCCATCAGGAAATCGTCACAATCATTTCGCTTCACCTAGGTCGGCAGCGGGCCAAGCGCACAATCCTATCAGCACTTCGAAAAAAAAAAAAAAAAAAAATCTTTTAACTTTTCTCAAAAAGAAAAGAAGAAGCTCAGACAGTTGATGTCGTCAGAGGTTCTATCATTAGTAACTAATCTGGAGGATACCAACACCTATTTGCAGAGTCCAATGATTTAGTATGACATTGATTCGAACGTGTCGTAAGCTAGATGTAACTAGATGTAGGTATATACTTAACACTTGAGTGCATAAGGTCTTCTCTTGTGCTCCGATCTCAATGGTGCATAAGGGGGTTCCAAGTGGACACCCCCTTAAAACCACGTTGCCGTTGGAATGATTTACCAAAGCTCTGGTCAATTGATGAGTAGAATACGCGACCACATAACAGGGGGAAACATGAAAACGGAGATTCTCCAAAATGGCGGTATGGCGGTCCAAAAACCGAGTTTTATGATACGCACCGAAGTCACCGCCCCAAAAGAACAACACACTTTTCCGCGAAGACGTTTCCATACAATTTGGATCATAATAGTAGGACAAAATACAATTACATATCTGAAATAAGAAATAAAGATCAAAAAAAAAGAAGTTATTTAAGGGGCAAAACAAATTTTGAAGAATTATATAAAAACGCCAAGGCGATGATGATTTTTCCAGCAGAATATGCGCAACTGAGATATAGGAATTACATAAAGTCTTGGGCAAAATATTTCATATAATTATAAAACAACGGACTTTTTTATTAAAACGCCATTTCGCCAAAATCACAGCGCTGTTACCTATTTATTACGCTGCCATCAGGAATCGTCAACTCATTTCGCTTCACCTAGGTCGGCAGCGGGCCAGCGCACAACCTATCAGCAATTCGATTGTAATGCAGCTACCCGAATTTTGCTGTCGTCGAGAGGGGCAAACGAGGTAAAGTGCACAATACATTGGCCGCAGCGGGGCTCGAACCAGTAAGCTTCAGATCATGAGTCGGCCGTCATATCCACTGGACCACATGTGCCCTCACGCGCGCAAAAAATCCCCCTTGTGCACTTAAGTGTTATTTTTTTAAGGCTATGTCCCTCTGCTTTCTTATTTCTACTTTCAACCATCCTGCTATCTTCTTCATTTTTTTCATCTTCCTCCCTTTCTTCCTCTTCTGGTGTTTTTATTTTACTTAATCTTCCTTTTCATGTTTGTTCACCTTCCTCTTTTGCCCGTCCACATGTTTTTCTTCTTTCTTTCTACTGTCTACGTCTTTTTCTTTTTCACTTTCAGATTTCTTCATCTTCCTGAAAAGGAAATTTACAACTGTTTCTGAAAAAGTAAGGTATTATGTTCATGCAAGCAACCACTGTTAACACTGAACTCTTAACTGGTGTGGCAAAGAAAGGGAAAACCAAATCAGATAAAATTACGATGTTCGCCGCTTGGAGATGGATGGGTGAATATAAAAAGCACAGAAAGATGATGGAATGTTATTTGGTTTGCAACAAGTAGTTCATGTCGTAGTCAGGGTTTGTGGCCACTAGCTACTGTACACGGTAACGTTTTGGATAAAGTTGACTATACACTCGTACGGGGTCTACGCATTTATCCGAAGGATCGTTCTTCCGAAGGTTCGTTTATCGAAAATTAGTTATTCCGAAGGTTCGTTTATCCGAAGGTTAATTTTTCCGAAGGTTTATTAATCCGAAGGTGCGTTAATCCCAAGGTCCGTTTATCCAAAAAAGATATAAGGTTCGTTTATCCGAAAATTAAATAAGATTCGTTTAGCTTATTCCATTTTCGGATCAACGAACCTTATTTCATTTTCGAAAAAAGAACACAGCGACAGCATAATTGTAGGTCTTCCACGCCAAAATTTAAAAAAATCCCTTATTCTCATTAAACAGTTTTTTCAACAAGTAGCTATTATTAATATATTATTGAAATTACATTTTACCCAATGAATTACCTAAGGTTTTTTTAAACGATCACTTTCAGTTTTACTATGCACCTTCGACTGGTTCAAGAAGCTCGTATGCGTATGGTGCCAACGCGTAAAGCGCTGTAGCCATTTTCGCACGAATCACTCTACCTATATGGCAGTTATTGAGGTTATACATGATGTACTAGGGTGCATTGATGAAGATATGAACACTATCAATCGTTTGTTCGATCGATCGACTTTTTCTCTATGTCCGAAATATCAGAAATAAGATTGATGGATGGGTGGGTATTATACGTATTAAAGGCTATTCAATGTTTGATCGTTTCGTTTACGGCTACATTCCAATGAATTATGATGAATGTGCCATGCAAACGGTCATATTACAAAATTATTGCCATTTCAAAATCGGAACTATATATGAATTTAGCAGCATTTTTGTCACTTTATTCGGCGTCAGCATGAAAAATGTATAGATGTAAGTCCAAACAAGCCTAATGGTAGGTCAATGGTTTTGAGATAGCTTTCCCAAACCTTTTACGAAAGGTAAATTATATTGAACGCTCTTTTGTTTGCCATCCAGATCATCCAAGCATGCTAAGAATACAATATATGTACCTGGTTCACCTGAACATTTCAGCTGTTTCTGCAATTGATTATTGTATTCTGCATGCTTGGGTTGCTCTGGAGGACGGATCTGGTCAAGTTAAACCATTGACTTCCCGTGCAACGTGCCCATTATATAGGCCGCTTGCACGGCAGTTCAATAGGTTAACTTGGCCAGACCTGTCCCTCTGAACAACCCAAGCATGTAAGGAATACAAAAGAATCCTGCAGAAATAATTGAAAAGCTCATGTGAACCATGTGAATATATTCTATCCTTTGCATGCTTGGAAGATCTTGTGGACAAATAAAATTACATTCAACATAATGGACTCTATATGCCATCTTAAAAATCCACTTATGTTTTATAACCTATACGACATCTACCAGGATGGAAAGGGCTAACGTTATATCCTCGTCCCATAAAAAAGAGTTTATAATGACCTACTTAAATGTAAAGTGCTTTCAATTCCTTCAATGCAATCTTAATCAAGTCATGCGTTTCTAATATCGCGGGATCAAGTGTTGTATAACGATAATGACAAATATGATTTGAAATAATGCCTTCGAATGTTGATTTTGTTCCTGTTCACAATCACGTTGAATTTAAAGCGTTTCGTGACTTCCAAATGCACCGATCAACGAAAATTTAAAAAGCTCATGAATTTCTAATATCACAGGATCAGGTGTATAACGACAAAGAAATGACATCAATCATCCGGACGAATGGTGGTGTTCGTGCTCACAACGCGGAACTTCTGCATCTGAATTATAGAAAATGTCAAGTGTTAAGGTTTATCAAACTTTTAATAGACTGTGTCTTCACCATTACAGCCCTGGTAGATTCTGTATAAGTTATAACCCATGAGCCAGTGGTTTATGAGACGGCTAAATGACCACAGGACATTTGGGAAGCCATCTAAAAACCACTGACCTAAGGCCATGCTTGTTTGGACTCACCTGAATACATTTGGGTGTTTTCACATTTAAAGGTGCGTGTTCCGATCGTGTTTGGGACCCCCCTGATTTACCCGGAAGTAGTATCGATTTTGATATCAGATGAAAGGTCGTATTTTTCTCACTGTCGTCCTGAAATTGAGCCCTCAAATCCATTTCACTCCCAAGATATAAATAAAAAACCGCCGTTTTAGTGGTTAACCATCAATATTAACATAGTATTGAATAGGGCTCTGCAATATACATTATTTCTTCTACCATCAAAACCGCAAGTTTGTTTCCCACGGTACTTGTTGGGGCGTATGTGCAGGTGCCTGGCTCACATACCAAGTAGAGAACACAATGGACATAAATAGGATCAAGCACCTTTAAGGTACCTAAAATGTAACATTGTGTCAAAAAAATCGAAGCTGTTTAAAGAGTAAACAGTAAACTTCTTCCTTGATTACTTTTTTGTTCAATGTTGATCTCTATTGGTAAAGCGATAAATTAAGACATGAATTTTCCACCTTACTATTTTGAAATTTATCCTACAGTGGTCTGTGGGGGAAATGTTAACGGTTGTAACATTTGGCACACTGTTTCAACCGTTTTGACCCGCGGTTATATCTGAAAAAAAATATGCAGTGTACATTGCTTAGAATTGCACCTGCGTTATAGCACTGTGACATGTACGTAGAAAATAATCTTTCCCTTGGAAGGCTGAGCTTTAGACACTCTAGCGAATGCCATCATCAGAGCAAACTAAACATTCATGATGTTGCACCTTATATACACAGTAAACAAAGAAGGAGAGAACACTAAGGAAATAGGAACACTCAGTGATGTTTTCAAGAATCTACGGGTGTACTTCAAGACTGCTAACACTGTTCGACAACAACTAGTACACCCTAAATACCCCGTGGAACTCCAACCTGGAGTTATCTACTCTATTCCTTGTGGATCATGTGACAAAGTGTACATTGGTGAAACCCGCAGGTCATTGAAAAAGAGAACCGATGAACACCAGAAAGCGACTCAGACGGGCAGCACACAAAAATCGGCCATCGCCCAACAGTGTGGAACGACCAAAATAACATTGACTGGGACAAGACTAAAATCCTGGACAGGAACACTCATTGGACTGAAAGGAAACTCATGGAAGCGTTGTACATCAAGTCTACCCCTAACAACTTCAATAGGGACAAAAAGTCTCCTGAATGGGGTAGACTACTCAAAATAAGTTTGACACACGCAATGCTTCAACCGTTATGTCAAATTGAACCGAGCTCTCGCAAATAGGAACACTCGGTGATGTTTTCAATTATTGCTGGGCCCATGTAATCATCTTTCAGTTTTACAAACATAGCTTTAAAAATTCAGTTAATATTATTCATACCACTATTTTTAGAATCGATACTTGCAATGTTACAATTTTTCCCACGAAAGTGAACATTTAGAGCACATTTTTATAAAATAAAAAGGTGGTCATTAATACAAAAGATATTTCACTTTTTGTTTCCCCTTACCTATATGTAAAAGTCGTACAAAGCAGTATTACACATTCTTTAAAATTGGGCAATAAATTTCTCCAAGCCTGATAAATGCATTTAGTGTGAAAACACCCATTTCCATGCTGGTGGCGAATATTGTAATTAAACCGCATAACAATTTTGGCAAAATTCCCAAGTGACCTGCGCCAACACGTACTAAAGGGAATCTTCCGGAAGGATGTAGAAAATCCTCCAAATTTACGTTACTTTGGCCAAAGGTATCCCATTGTTTGGTGAATCATTTTGAATTGAAAATTTTGCCGAATCTAACCAACATCATATCTTTGGGGAAGGGAGGGAATGGGAGGGGGAATGGAGGAGGAGGAGGAAAGCTAATATTAACGATGGGTAGTGTCGTTTGGTTTCCAGGGACTAACCACATCGGTTTTACCTTATTTGTTAAGCATTATTTGCATATTTGGAAATCACGTAGGTATTACATTCTATAGACCTGTTTCGAGATATTGATATGACAGGGGCCAGGTAGACTAACACATACAATAGCTATTGTGTGAAGTAATGCCTGCATGCTTTTCAAAAAGCATGACAAACACACAGTGAATGATGTCACTAGTCCTGGGGCAAGCCGGTGTGGCAGGAGATATAGTCCTCCGGGCTCACAGTCCGGGAACAATGGCGAACAATAGGGCAATTGATTCAGCTGACTCCTCACGCAACATTAGTTTCACGCTTTATTTCCGTTGTCGTCTATGGAGCCCGGACTAGGATACCTGCCGAACTATGATTACGTTCACACCGGGCAGGCAAGTAAACCTAAAATGATGAACATAACACCAGTTACTCCTACAACCCGATATTCTCTGATGCTCAGACTTTCTGGTTTGGTCCAACACATCCATATCTACTATGGATCTTCTTATTTTTTCTCTCCGGAGTCCCTCTTTAATGCTTAAATATAAGCATTACTATCACTTTGTTAGCTATCTTCGTTATTTTGACCCAGAATGTGTGGGAGTGGATGTACGTGTCTTTTTCACACGAGGATATTTTCTTTTGCATTTTTTGACGGAAATTGCGCTTAGTTGTGACGTCAGCCATGGGTCCTGTGTGAACAAATTTCATCTTTTTCAATATATTTTCAAGACGTTCTGGAACGCGGCACCCATAAATTGAAAAAAAAATCAAAACAGAGAAAAATATGGGTTCGTTCAATTCTGAAGGTAAAACCTGGATGTTACATCCCAGGATACCTAACGAAATTTTACACACAAAATATGCTAGTCTTGTTACAACCAAGCCTTTTTTGTCAAAGTAAATAAAAATAAATAAATTAAACAAAATACTAACATAACAAAAGAAAACAAAATATGCTTAGAGACACATTACATCCTTCCTCCGTCTTACTCAGAATGGAGGTACCATGGATGGGTGAATTTGCTCACTCAATGCCATAATTATCATATCTGATGCAACCCATCGGAAAAATCGAACAGATATTCGCTGATCATTGAAAATCTTTCATTACCCACACTGTTAAAAAATTACATTTTACGGAAATTTCTGGCAAGCAGTAGTTGCCCTGACATTTTTTAGGGTAAAGTTACAGAAATTTCTGTCAACGGAACTGTGACAGTATTTACAGAAATTTGTCTCATATTCGGAAAAAATAACGGTCTCTGACCTTTTTGTGAAATTTCTTAATTTAAAATTACGGAACAACTGCCAAAAAAAAAAAAAAGGTCCGGACATATTGCTGCCAGAAATTTGTGAACTAATTTCCGTCGTTAAATTAAATTTTTAGTTTTTTTGTTTTTTATTGGTATTGTTTTCTCAACACAGATTTCCTTGTAAATTCTACGGAACGGAAAATCGGTTTTCTAAATTTACGGAAATTTTTTAACAGTTGCTGATTTTAAAACTAACAGGTCCTTCCAATAAGTATGTTTTTATTAATAAAATTAAAAAAAAAAAAAAAAAAAAAAAAAAAATTACATGACCCCCTATTGCCTCATGACATTTTACATCGCACTAGCCCCCAGCCCATCCCCCCATACCAGCCGCCCCCCCCCCCACACACACACACACACTTGAAGCCTAAAGACCGAGAGCCAGAACCATCACCAAAAGGTTACTGATTTCAAGTAAGGGTCCATTTAATAAGGTCCTGAATATGTTTTTATGTCTTGTCGTCCCTTTAAATATCCATAGCTCTGATTGGATTATTTTGACCGAAGTAATTCTTTGACTCAATTACTTTGCTGATATATATATCGATGTTAAAGCTAAAATTGTCTCTATTGGGGGGTTACGTTGGCAAACAATTTACCAAACGAAAGAGCACGATTTATTTGGACACCCATACCTTTCTGCTCGTGAAATTAATTCCGGGCAGCATCTACAGGAAGTTTGTCTGTTTGCGATTTAGAGTACGGTGGTGCTTTCTTTCTTTGGCAGTTCCTGCTACAACTGTTAAAAATATTTCCCGGAAATTTACGGAATTTCTGCAGCATATTTCCATCATTTAGGGTAATTTACAGATTTCTGTCAATTAACGAACTTTGACAGTAATTTTAGAGGCAGAAATTGTTCTCCTATGTAGGGGCTGAAAAAATTTTATTTTAACATAATTTTTCGCGTAATTTAATCTCAGGGACACCAACAAAAATTCCGGAAATATTGGCTGTGGTCCAGAAATTTTTTTGAAATATTTCCGTAAATTAAGCATTTTTTATGTTTTTTGTTTTTTATTCTTATTGTTTTCCTAAACAATTTATTTTCGCGTAAATTTAGCGGAAAATCCTGTTTCTTAATTTACGACATTTTTAACAGTGTAGGCCCTATTTAATAAATCTTTAATTCTATAGAATGCAGATATTCCTCCAAAATTCGAGGCCTTGAATCAAATATTTTACTATATGGATTGTCAGATCTATCCCTCCCCAAGATTTGGCTGCGATTATTGGTACAACAGTAAAACCATACAATCGTACCATACTTTTTTTTGGTTAAAGAACACGAGGACATTTCGTCTGAGAAAGAAGCCTCGCCGCAACTATTTTGTCAAACCTGTTTTTTTCCATATATTTGGAATGCTACCCAATGTATAGATCACACCCGAATGTAATAAACAAATACAAATAGCCGTCCTGTCTTAATAAGGATGATGATTTATTATTATCAGTCATGCACGACAGAAATTCAAAGCACGGTTTACTATAGGGGCGATTACTATGCGGGCAAGTTCAAGTATTTTACAGAAATCTGTCTTTATATTACGGAAACAATGTGTATTTTAACAGAATGTTTCCGTAATTTAACTACGGAAACAAACAAAAAAAAAAAGTCCGCGGACATGTTTTTTTTTGCCAGAATTTTGAATATTTCCGTAATTAACATTTTTATGTTTTTTGTTTTTTATTGTTATTGTTTTCATCAACAGATTTTCCGTAAATTTACGGAAATCTGGTTTTCTTTATTTACGGAAATTTTTTAACAGTGCTTTTAAAACTAAAGGGCAAGTCTTCCCAAATAACTGTTTTTTATAATTAGTCCAAATTGACGTTTTTGCTATATAGATAAAAAAATTACATGACCCCCTATTGCCTCATGACATTTTACATAGCCCCCCCCCCCACACACACACACACACTTAACCTTAAACCGAAGCCATACCATCCCAAAGGTTTTCTGATTTCAGTTCGGGGGGGGTGAGGGTCCATTTTAATAAGGTTCTGAATATTTTTTATGTCATGTCTCCCTTTAAATATCCATAGCTCTGATGGTTATTTTTGACCCCCGAAGTAATTCTTTGACTCAATTATTTGGTCTGAATCTATATAGACTGATGTTAAAGCTAAAATTTGTCTTCGTAATTGGGGTTACTTTGCAACAATTTACGCAAACGAAAGAGCACGATTTATTTGGACACCCATACCGTTTCTGCTCTTGAAATTAATCCGGCAGCATCTAACATTTGTCTGTTGCGATTTTAGAGTACGGTTGGATCTTTCTTTTGGCAAGTTCCTGCCACCCATATTTAAATAAATCTTTCAATTATAATAATGCAGAGATATTCTCTCCAAAATTCGAGGCATTCAATCAATATTTTACTATATGGATTGTCAGATCTAGCTCTCCCCAAGATTTGGCTGCGAATTATTGGTACAACAGTAACCCATACAATCGTACAACATTTTTTGGTTAGAAGAGACACAAGGACATTTCGAGAAAGAAGCTCCCGCAACTATTTTTCAAACCTGTTTTTTTTCCATATATTTGGAATGCTTACCAATGTTATTAGATCACACCAAGTGTTATAAGCCACATACGCCGTCTTTATCTAATAGGATGATGATATTATTCAGTCTGCACACAGAAATTCAAATCACGGTTTTCTATAGGGCGATTACGATAGGCGGGGCAATTCAAAAGGAAGTTTGCGATTCCCTTCTGTACTTGTTTTGTCCAATACCCCTCGAAACGTTCTCGGTCTACAACCGATCAAGATCAAATTAATTTAGAAATTCATATTTTCAATATCTCCTCGTCCACTTTAATAGTTTGCTTTGACATCCGTCTCTCTCTTTCACCACCTCTACCACTCTCCCCCCCTTCTCTTTCGCTCTCTTTCTCACTCTCCTCGTTCTCCTTCACTCGCCACTCGTCCTCGTCTTCTGAGAAAGAAAATTCTATCCGCTTTCATTTTTTGTTTTTTCCTCATGTTTTCTTTTCTCCTCTTCTCTCCCTCTTTCAACGTTAGACTCATCGTTTTTTCTGTATCATGCTCTCCCTCGCTCCTCATACTTTAGACTCCTTTCTCTTCTAATGGACTACAGCATGTTTAACGAACCCGGTCAGGTTTACTCTTCTCATGATGGCAAGAATGTCCCTTCTGTTAAAATAAACACATCATGGGCGCACTGCATTACAACTCGTCCACTGAAGAAGTGTACCCACACCAAACTGTTTGTTCGGACAGCCTATACCAGCCACCGCGCTCCATACACGTTCGTGTCGATATAATTCTCCGATCGGAATTTTTTAAATCAATATCAATCAAGGAAGGAGATACCCTCTTTAGCTTAGCAGACAAACATTACACCCGGGCAACAAGTTTTCTTGAAAACCTTCGATTGGAGTTCCCCTCCACCCACACACTTCTTTTCTTCCGTAACAATTTACAAATGAAGAAGGCCGGGGCTCATTACTCTCATTACTGAATGGTGACGTCCTATTTGTGTGATACAACAGCTTGGTTAGATCTTGGAAATTCTGCCACCTGTGTTCATTACGTTCGTTCGAGACTTGTTTTAAACCTCACGGATTGTCAATTATATGCGCAATGAAATGGGAAAAATCCGTATGGTCTTCCGGCTATCGGAAGCTGAAAACAGAATTTAAATTAAAGACTTTCCGTTTTAAATGTTTGGTGTTGTTTTTTTTATGTTATAACGTATGCGCCCTGAGTCAATCCCGGAAATTGGAGGGTTGAAAAAGTCTCCTAAATAATCGTAAATTATGCGCGATACTATGTGACTAGTGAGATGTAACATCTGTGTCGGTATTACTTAGATCATTCCCCTTGAACCCAACATTGTCATCATTGCAAGGTGGCATTTAATTTTATTCGGGTGACAGGCAAATATGCATGGCCTATTTCCGGCAGTGGAATCAGTTTTGAAGAACTGAGAATGCAATGGGAATATTGCTTTGCTGTCATAATTATATGCGCGAACCGTGCGCGATGTTTGCATGACACGTACAATTACACACATATTTACTGCATTCGGCCGGTCTTCCCGACTACTACACATGGCTGCGAATTGCCATCGTGACTAGCGTCCGGTGACTTTCACGAGAAGCTTACCTTCTTTACAGGCTTAAATAGGAGGTTTGTTTGTGGCCTCTTCATCGCACAACGTTTAATGAAACGTATGATTTTTATTATTCGTGTGTGTGTATGTGGGTCTTGTTGTGTGTGTGGCGCGCGCTTGTGTGTATGCGTGTTGTTTGTGTGTGTTTCGGTTTTTTCTGGGTTTATTTGTTATCTTTATGGAGAAAAGTGGTTAACTCATTGAACTTACCAGGGCTGGTATCGTTAATGAGTTTGGGTCTAAATAAGAAGAATTGTGTTAAATGCCACTTTCAGTCATCCTTATTCTTGCGAAGCAAGATAACATCGGAACGGTTGTCATATCTCGCACCTTTATTTTAAAATTTAGCTGTTTTTGAACAAGCACTGCGAGCTCTCTTAAACGATTTTCATCAAATCTACTTTTTTCCCTGCACGTAAATATCTTACCAACCGGCTCGTACCAACCGCCATTTTATCGCAACCCTCGTTCCCCCTTTCTTTTGATTTTATGAACAAAACGTCTTCAAAAGTTTGTGCATACTACATTATTATCACACCCCGGAAGTCCAATGGGCCAATATTAGTACATTTTTGCTTCTATTACTCAAAAGGCCTTGGGCCGATTTAACTCATTATTATCATTCTAAGATCTTCCATCCCTATAGTCTACAGTAAATGAAATACAAATAAATCCTTGTATTGGTGTCATTTTGTCATCCTTCATTAAAATTGCTAACCAATTTACACGTACTTGCCATCCTCTGACGTCAGAGGTCCCTGGACTCGTCCACATGTCTCCTGAACTCTTCCATTTCCGCCTTTCATAACCTCTGATTGGCTGATCATTTGTTGTTTCAAGCACAAAGCAACTTTGGCCAAATCAGCTGATCGAGAGGAAAACAACACTGTTTTCTCAATGTGAAAATATCAGTTACAATTTTAGACATTTCTGAATCCCTAAAGTTATTCTAAGCCTTTACAAATAAAACAACTGTTACAATTATTAACATCTATTTCAAATTTACAACATTCACAGACATTTTGCCCTCCAAAAATCCAACATTTACCAAAATTACGACCTTTTTTAGAGAGCCAACAATTTCTAGAAACGCTACTCACTATCTTGGAAATATATCAGAAAAAGTGGCAACTTTGGGTGGTGAACATATAGTGTGGGTCGGTATGTCAATGAAACAGTTCCCGTAGGATTTTGGTGCTAAAGTTGATTTTCTTGCTGTTTTTCATTCAATAGGGACCAGACAATCAGAAAATGATGGGGTGCAAATTTTTTTTTTTTTTTTTTTTTTTAATGTGAAAATATCAGTTACAATTTTAGACATTTCTGCATCCCTAAAGTTATGCTAAGCCTTTACAAATAAAACAAATTTTTTATTTTTTTCAGTTTTTTAATTTTTTGTTTTTTTCAAAAATTTACATTCACAGACATTTTGCCCTCCAAATATGCAACTTAATGCCAAAATTAGACCTTTTAGAGAGCCAACAATTTCTAGAAACGCTACTCACTATCTTGGAAATATATCAGAAAAGTGGGCAAACTTGGGGTGGTGAACATATAAAACACCACTCAAAACAAATCTATTTATCCATCAAAACTGTAGTCTCTATGCAAGTAAATACTCATTTTTATATGTAATTTCACGACATATGAGGACATTATATTCCACTCATAAGTACAAAAAAAATTGGCGTAAGATAGCCAAAACAAGGAAAGTTAAACTGACCAAAAGATCGTGAATTCTGATTTTGGTAATGTACACGCAAATGAACGTTGGCGATCTACAAATTAGCATTGCAGAATCTGGCGTATTTCTTTCTTCAAAAATAATCCACAATCATCGGAGCTTGAACATCTACAATTCCCTTAATGAATTTGGGCCATGATCTGCATCATTATCAAGAACAAAGTACTGCTAGGCCATAGGTGCATTTAGTGTAAGGCGACCCCACTCACCTGGAAACTTGAACTCTCCTAATTTTTCGAATTTGGATCTAACCTGAGATCAACTGACACTGCTGATTAGAGTAAGACACAATGAAATAAACACAACCAGTTTATTTACAGATAACACCGCGATAAATTGACAAACCATACTTCGAGTCGAGTATGGGGCAGGCACAACTAGCTTAGCCCCCTATGCTAGCCTAAATTAACAAAAATCCAAAATGGGTGTTAACTCTGGACCAAACCTGGTCCCAAAATATTGTCAATTTGAATTACTGCCAGTCATATTCACAGATTTTTTCCCTCCCACATCTATTTTCAAAAGCTAAAAAAGTTTACTAATATTATACAGTTTTTATTTGTTAGAAAAAAAAAATCCCTGAAGTCACGTTCAATTTTGTACTGAAAGGGTCCGATTTCAGTCGGGAGTGCTAGATGAATCTCAAGAGAAAGTTGGTAAAACCGTAATTAGGGTTAAACTTAGAACATAATTATAATGTTTTTGTGCTATCTTCCATTTGAATGATAAAACACTATATAAAAAAAAAAAAATTTGATCAAGACGTGCACCCACCCTTTAATGGGATATTCTAAAATCTACACACGGAGGATCCATGACCGCAATATTTTACTCTTTTGAGTGGACACAGTATTGAGAAGATCAAAAAATCTTTTTAATTTCAAAGGGACTCGAGACAGCAAAACACTAGAACAGGTCAAGATCTTTCCCCATAGACTACAGTATTAAAGAGATATTTAACTAAGGAATGTGGCTTGTAATTATTTTAGTTGCGTGTTTTCACGTAATGTGAACCTATTTCCTCCTGGTCGGAATAGATACATGGAGTACACGTTGTATCCAATATCATTCAGAGATCTTAGGATGTAGATCACCCACAGAGAAATAATCCAATGAGCGTAGGTCCGTCATGTGCGAGGGCGCAAGTGGCAACGCACGAACGCGTTGTCAGGGAGGGTTTTTTGTCTACGTGTTACACAAGGCAAGTAAAGCATGGCCATGTATTTTGCCAAGCCCGTGTTTATACACACAGCTACTGATGCACCACTACGAACTCACTATCCAATTATTTTAGTTCTGGATTTTGCAAATTAGCCAAACCACAATTATTCAATTCAAAGTAATTTCTGTTCCATGTCAAGTTTTGTTTTCCCAAAAGATATTCCAATCATCTAGATTATCTAATTAGAAAATAACAGAATACATTGTGAATATACGACCTCTGAGACAGATTCAGCCAAGAGATTTTTCATAAATCCCAAGCGATAAATATTTTGTAGCGCTGCAAGCGTTAATGCCATAGCGTAGAAACATGGGTCCCAGTAACTCCAACAGGAAAGTCACCAACGGGCAAGCAGGAGAGCAATGTTCCTTCAGAGAACCGATTGGTTTTGTGGTTTTTTACCTTTGAGGCAATTAGTTTTAATACTCCTAGTCCTACCAAGTTGTTGCAACTCCACTTACATGCCTGAAAATGTTCATCATCGCCGCAAAAACAACAACAAACGAAAAAACTAATAACGACCTTCAAGAATAAACCAGAGCACCCCCTAAGTGTACCGGTTTTGACCTAGAAATTAACTGGGGCGAGGTGGCCGAGCCGGTTCCGACGGTCTAAGCCGCGGAACTGGGGGGGGTGGGGGGAGCTGCGTCACTCAAAAATTATGGCTAGAAGACTTAGTCACCATGGCAACAAACCGTGACATGCAGTACGATGTTATTTGGCAAAACTGTAATGTCGGACGCATACAATGGTAATGTATGGTTGCCAGTTCCTGACAGAGTCTCGAAAGATTTTGATCCTGACCGGAATCCGTGTTACATAACTGTCAAGTACTTATATATTACAATGAGTTATCTACTATTGGAAAGAAATGCCAACTGCAGAGCTGCCTTTGCCCATATTAGGCCGTGTCCACTCGTGTAGTTTATTACCGGTATTAACTAAGGTCCGATGGAATAAAAAAACAAATCCACTAATTCCCCGAAATGCCAACTGCAGCTGACTTTCCCATATTAGTCGTGTCCACTCGTGTAGTTATTACCGGTATTAACTAAGTCCGATGGAATTAAAAAAACAAATCCACTAATTCCCCTCACGCCTATTGTACCCTATTGTAATCGTCACCACATGCGGTCGGACATAAGTCACTTAATACCGGACCTAAATTGATCGGTTTTAGTGTTTGATATAAATTTGTCGTGTGAACGCACATCGGGTTTAACTCTATCGGACCTAACTAGGCTTAAGTCCGACGATTTAATGCCGAAGAAGAGCAGGGTTAAGTCCGGTCGTAACTTTACGACCGGTATTAGTAAAGTACGTGTGGACATGCACGACCGTACTCTCTGTCGGACTTAACTGTGACCAGTGTTAACAAAAACAAGTAAGCACCTGTTCTACTGACATATTAGAGGTGTGAAGGATTTGACCTAAGTGACTTATGTCAGACCGCATGTGGAGACGATTACAATAGGGTACGATAGGCGTGAGGGGAATTAGTGGATTTTTTTTAATTCCATCGGACTTAGTTAATACCGGTAATTACTTAATAACTACACGTGTGGACACGACTAGTGACATCAATTGAAAGAGGACAAAAGAGTTGCCTGCTATTATGTTAACAATAGTGCCACGTGTAAGAAAATACCCCCGTACAATTAACAACTATTGACATATTGTGTAACTGGTTATAAAGGCTTGAAATTTCAACAATACACCGTCCTTCAAACCATGGAAGAAAGAGATAAGAAGGAAGCACAACGACCCACTTTGCTTTGTCCAATCCATCTGCCGCCCTATAATTGCAAATGTTATTCATATCCTCACAAGTGGCCCTTCCGAGGATAATCCTAATCGGATTTCTCGCTCGAGAAAAATCTCAGTTCGTGGTATTCAGGGTCATCGAGGAATCAGCCAAATCAGCACAGCGATGATGCATGCGAAGTACGGCGGTCCGGAAAGTATGTAGTCTGTGTCACAGACTGCGAAAGATATTATCTAAATTAATATTGCGCGAGAGATTAACGTTATCAGTCCGCCATAGCGAATGCATGCAAATGAAACTAAATCTCAAATATCTACGGAAAACGAAGGGGTTCTATGGAGATTTTTGCATCAGAGGGTCCGTTACTATGTTTTGTTTCAAATATGTATCGTAATTGGGTCTGAACCTATAGAACCTAGCGAGAAAATTGAACGTTTTTGTCTGGTACTTCGATGCTCGCAAACACGGAAAAGTGAACACGCAATCGCTACGGGCCGTATCCCTTTTTCCCACAATGCCTTTCGGTATTATTCCAGTCTTGATAATTTTCAAACGCTGGTTTCAATTTTCGCCAACTTTTTTTCAATTTTAGAAACAGGATATACGTACTTACCGGACCGCCGTAGCTGCGAAGAAAGTACTCAAACATATGGCGGCTTACATGGAAACCGTTCAATACGCCCGGGTGGTTCTTGGATTTTGGTCGGAACCCATGCTCGTTCCACAAAAAGACGGCCTAGTTGCAAATGCGGGACTACCCCTAGGGGTATCAAATTCACAATAATCACTCTCTAGTCCCGCTAGGGTTACAAATTCAGTTGTGATTGTGACTGGTTCAATGACACAAATAAAAAAAATAACCTAAACATATCAGCAAAATAACCCTAAGTGTGTATTTTTCTTGCAGTATACACAAGTGTAATTTTTCTTGTATATTGGCTATTTTAAATGTGTATCTTTTTTCATGTATTGAGAACAGATCCCGCAAAGGATATAATCTCACTGCAAATTATCTTCAATCGTCAATCAAATCTTTATTTGTTCATCTAGAATACAGCAAAAACAAATATATATTTGTAAAATAAGCAGTACAGTGAAAAATTAATTGTTACAATATTAATCAAAAATATTTTTGTAAAGATGTTTATAATAATCATAAGTGGAATTTCAAAAGAGAGTATAGTATTATACTATGGGAAAATATATTTAAAATAGCACAGTAAGGATGTCATATACTGCTGGTACCGTTAGGTGGTATATTTTCACTGAACTAGTATAATTCCACACCAAACCGGTCCAATTAGGGGCCGGTTATATTTTAAACTGTGAATTAGTCCCTTAGGGGCCACTTTCAGATCCCCTGGAACGAGCATGGTGCCCAACGAAAATCCAGACGGCCCCGGTCACACGATTCAATTAGTCAACTTTCATCCTTATTTCTCACACTGGGAGTCTTGGGCACAAAAGCTGAACGCCATAACGATGTATAAACACTGCGTATTTAACGAAAAACATCAACAACACCCAACGAGACAGCCGGAAACAGTGTTTAAATGTCATTTTTTACCTTTTACGTGTTTGTATATAGGTTTCAAAAATTAATCCATATGATTGCTCGCCGATCATCCGATGCGCAGATGGATTACGATCAAAGGGTCGATGTTGAATCCCTTCCTATTGTGCCGGGGTGAAGGATAAACCGATTTAAATTCGGGATGGTGGAAGTTGTGCTTCCTTCTTATCTCTTTCTCCATGTTTTCATACTAACTACATCTAGTATATTGGCCATGTTTGGCAATTGTTTATTGCCTGCCAATGAAGTACGACTTTGATTGGTACCCTCTTAAGGATAATTGTTTGCCTAACCTTTTGAAGTACCTCCTGGAGACTTTCTGACCATATCCAGATGACAAGCATCACATTTTTGTGTTTTGTCAAAAAAAAAACATCCTATTGTTCGGGTACAAAACTTTAAGCTCATGAGCTCCCTTGCCGACATCCGAATCAATTTTAATTTGGTTGAGGTATTATTTTGACAGTTGCCCACTTTTAACTAGGGACAAAGAAATTGATTATGCACCATATTGCTGGTTATAACTAATAACGGGGAGCATTCCCATCTTGGAGGTGACGCGTATGTAACGCTGTTTAGACCCCCATTTACAGCAATACCGCTGCACCAAAAGACCCCATACTATTTTGAAACATGTCATCCAACGAAGACCACATTTTTTTTGGAAATTTTAACCACTGTCACCTAAGACCCCTATTTTTTGGAAAAATTTAAAATTGTCATCCAAAGATCCCAGTTTTTTTGGTAAATGTTTTTTTGCAAATTTTCTAAAAAGACGCACATTTTTTGGGAACACTTTGCGTTACAAATCCCCTATTTGATGTGAGTACTCCGAATGCCCCTTGTTTGGAAAAGCCCGCCTTGCACACCCATATCCAGTTCATATATGATTCCCCCGGCCCCCGGTATACGGTACGTTCCGTAAGTATTCCCAGTATGGTGTTACAACACAGTACGACTGAACGATACACCATGCACATGTACACGTTTCCAATCATGTAACACTATTCAATTTGGCAACATGGTTGCTTGAAATCGGCACCGACCGTTCGGCTAAACATTGAAAGCGTGATTAAAATGATGCGAGCAAAATCTAAATGCCATTAAACCTAGGGTTCCACCTCAAAACAAAACGTTCATCTCTATAGAACATAATTTCTACATCAAATGGTAACATAATCTTCCGAGACACCCTAGGAATTTGTTAAAAAATCGTTAAAGTTGCAGTAAATTTCACATTTTTGCAATGCGATGTTCAAACTAACTCGTGAGGATTATGATAGTCTGGCAAGTCAAAATTCATAAACGGCAGCCATTTTTCAGACATAAACAGGAGTCAATGCCCGTCGGGGGCGGTAGGGCTGAACCGTCGGCAGGTATAAGATCGACTCAGCGGCCCTGGTTTCGTGATCATACTCTGTAGTTCCAATAAGTTGGAAATTGCATATTAGGCATGCATTTTGTTAGGTTAAATGGAATTTCTCCTCGCTCCCCCCATGCGTAGAATGTGCAGGTATATGCAAGTATAATGTGTAACGGCGCCTCATGGTTTCGGAGAGTCATGTAATGCCGTTGGTCTCGTGTGTCTTGGAGTCATCCTGAAGCAAACGTAAAAAAGTTGCATGAACCTTCTCGAAAAGAGTAGGGGAATATCCTGGTGCCATGTGAAAGCAAATATAGTCGCCGGGAGCCATAGCCCGGGCTCCATATACGAAAACGGAAAAAACCGTGTGAAATTAAGGTGCGCGACGAAGAGTCAACGAATCGAGTGCCCTATTCTTTACAGTTCTGTTGTAAAGCCGGACTATGATTACGAACTGGAAATCTTACTTCTAACCCGGTCCTGTTACCCTGCACTCCATCGCTCTAGGTACCAGGTCCGTCTAGTATGATCGGGAACCGCTTGTAAACAGGTTGTTAAATTGATCCCGATCCAGACAGAACTGCTCAAGAATTGCCTTTTTGTTGAGAACAAATACAGCTGTAAAGCCGCGAAAAACCTAATTGCATATTATTTTAATATCATGAACAAGGTATTTTTTATCGATGGATTTGTATGTACTTACTTGCACATATGACGTGTTTTAAATATGCATTATAGTGACGCTATATTATATATTTTTTTCGCCAAACTACAGTATTTAAATTTTAGACAATGCTACATGGAAAATAATAACATGGAAACAAAATACTGCATTTATGCTATCATTTGTTGTTTTTAGCCGTTCTGACCATTAGTATCATACCCGAACCGAGAGTGAAACACATTAGCAATTTTTGGTTTGGGGAATTGATTTCAACATTTGAGCAAGAACAAAGTTGAGCAAGAAAATTGAGCAATCTAATCGTGACATCTTTTATCTTCCAATTCCTCGACGGTTACAGGCGGTAATTGCGCCAGACAACTTATTCTCAAGAGAAACTGACCATTTCAATAAAAGACATACGGTGCATGTTTTAACCCTTGTCTACGAGAGCCATTTTTGTAACAACGCACTCGTAGAAGGTGTGGTTACCACCACTTGGATTTCCCTATTTAAACATCCAATACTTATCAATTTGGCACCCACAGGACATCTTAGAATATCATCTTTCTATTAATATAAAAATGAGTATAAATATTTGCAATATGACGTTACTAAGTTAAATAAATAATCATTATTTTGCGAGTTTGCTGGCCCTCGAACATTCTGACGTAAAACTAGGCATGTTGGTATTCAGCGTACATCTTCAGCTTTAGGTAGTTCCTTCGTCTCCGGAAGAGGAGAGGTCATTTTCACCTCCCCTGCATGAAAAGGACTGTTAAAATATTAATTTACAAGCACATTGCATTTTTGTTACCAGAAAGGAGGGTGATCTAAAGGTGCCAAAACTATAACTCTACCCGCTTAAGACATATATGTCTCAAGGGCATTGGGTTCGTGTAAGATGAAGTCATAGAAAAAACGGCGTCCACAATCAGCTATTTCGAGAGTTTAAAAACACAAATGTTTATTTTCTCACACCACAAATTTCTTAAAGGGTCCATTTTAAGTGAGTTTTGGAAAGAGTTCCATATGTACCCCCTTTAAAATTAGACAGGGAACAAATTATTTTTTATTTATGGCCTAACACTGACAAATACCCTAATCCTAAGGCCAGATATAAACAAGAAATTGTTACACGTAGAACTTCAAAGGGGGTACATATGGAACTCTTGCCTGCGTTTTAATATTCACTTTTCTTACAGGATTCTTAGATGAAATGTTTAACGAGGTCATTTTATTTATATGTAATTTTGATTGTTATTTAAATTTTTGTTGCTGTATCTATATTCAAAACAAATTATATCAAGAATGAAATGTTTATTTATCCACTTCGGTCTTATCGTATTGACATCCTCTAGAAATCATCCATTATTGCTTTAAGTGTAAAAAAGTCAGCAGCCCCTAACCTGGGTTGCTAGTCTGCGAGATCAAAGTGTCTACTGAAATTCAAAGTACGCAAATCATTATGTTGTGATCAAAAGTTCAAACTTCTAAATTATGCTTACTACTACAAGCACAGATGAAATTGTAGTGAAAAATTGTGTGTTCTTCTCGGCAGGTGATTGTTTTAATGATTTGCATTCAAGATTGATTGTTTACAGATGTTTTGCTAGAACTCTTTAGGGGATTTAAATCCTGTGTGTACTCCGCGAAAGACTTTCACGGATAATCAGCACCAATAGGAAAGCAACAGGTGAATTCTAGCAGGGTTTCATCGATCAATCTCTACAGTCAAACACATCAGCAGTTACCACGCCTGACGGGGTTTTAGGGACAAATAAACTACACAAATAAGCTAAATAGTTTAGGAAACAGGTGGATCCGCAAAGGCAGGTCCCCCAAGACACTCCTGTAGTCCACGTATCAACAGAGGTACTTCTACAAAGTGCTTCGTGTCGTGTTAGGTTCGACTTATTTCTTCAATATTTGTCTGCCAATACTCTTACCTTTTATTTTTAGAATCAATACCAGAGCCTAGTTAGAAATAACATCCATATTGCTGTAAGATACGACTGACCGCAGCATCAAATTGCTTATAGGGATAAAGTGTGTTCGGTGTTACCAGACCGAATTTCTTCCTTCTCTGTGGTACGTACCTTTTTTGGAGAAATTATAAACAGAGCACAAAAATAAGTCCCTCTTTAGAGAACTACTCCTTATTTCTTATGTAGAACGTTTATCAAATGCTTACATCTTCTCTGGTCAAAGTCATGATAAGTTAATAATATTTCCATGATTGTTAGGTAACCTGTTGTGTGAAAATTAGATACATCCGTTACTTCACGGTTGACTGAGCGCAGATTATAGACAAAAAGAGACATTTTCCAAATTCAGAAAGTGATGTCATTACTTCAGTTTATTGTCAAGCAGCTTACTTAAGTACTGAGTACTGTTCAGTAATGTGCGTACCCCCACATTCGTCAAATGACCTCTTGACATCGGTAACGCATGGTATTGATGAGTCTTGTCAGACGCTGGTGAGGGATAGCAGCCCATTCCTCCTGTGCGTGATAAGTCCTCCAGTGTGTTCTCTGCATTGACACGGGTATACGCTTAAGCTGGTCCCAAAAGATGCTGGAGGGTTTGAGGTCTGGCGAATTTGTAGGCCATACGGTTCGTTGGATGTCCTCACAAGCCAAGAGTGCGTTGGTCTGCCTTCCTCTGCACAGACTGGGGTTGTCGTCCATTAAGAAAAAGCATTACCATAGGTAGCAGCATATGGTACAGCATTTATACAAAGAATTTCCACGACATACCAGCCAGCATTCAAATTTCAGACAATCTGAATCACTTAAAGTGTGTTGGATACACACATTACTGAACAGTACTAAACTTTTAAGTTAACTCTTTGTCAATCAACCGAAGCAATGAGGTCACTTTTGTGACTTTTGAAAATGCCTCTTTTTGTCTTAGATCTGCGCTTTGTCAGATATGGAGTAACGGAAGTCTCTAATTTCTTTGGCATGCTGTAAACCTGTGATTTATGGGTTTTACATTGCAACTAATTTAGAGGTTGGCCTCATTTATGATGCAGGTTTCACTTAGCATTGTGGCATTTGGAGCAACCAATTTGATTTGAATAAGCCGATCTTCGCGCATAATATCCTATTTTAAATGATGTCGGATTTGAATTCTGTAAGGATGCCAGTGGATATCATTCCAAGTGATCCTCTTGAAGGAAGACTACTAGTGATGTAAGGATGATTCCTAGGTTCTGTCGATCAGCAGCAACATTTCGAGCGGACCTTCCTGTCTCCATGATGCTTCTTTATTTCTATCTACAGTACACTTCCATGGTCTGTGAACGTCTTGCAGTTTCTTAGTATGTCAAATTTTATGGAACACGGGCCTGACATACATGATGGAACTGGTTATGGAAGCGGCGTAAGTTGAACCTCCGATCTACGACACCGTAGGTTTTAAATGAATTTTGGTAATTAATATTCCCCGTGGAACTGGTATTCTATCCATGTTCACTGAAATGTGACTGACAACCAAATTGTCACGAACATACAAATCTAGTCGCATGCAAACATTTTTGTTTAAATTTTAAATTGATCAAACCTTTATTTAGGAACCTAGATGGGGTAATTTCAAAAATCAACCACCGGTTGCTCACCGCCTGATTCTGGTTGAAACTGGTTTCTTTTGTTCTAAGCAATGAAACGCGGTTATATCGCCACGAACCGCCGATAAGCTTGCGGTTGAGTTTTGAAGCTGTTCCTAACAATATAATTTGTAAAAAAGCCAGTTAGTTCCCTGACTCGCTACTGGTCATTCTCGTACTCAGAGATCACATGGGTTAATGTCCAAGATTAATATGCTAAGCCTGCCACATGAATCTTCAAATGTGTATTGTGTTATTCGGTTGACTGCAGCTGGGGCGCTATGTGACCTGAAATCACTGTTCTCATTGGCCAAATATGCTATATTTATTACTAATTGAGCGCAGATTATAACTGCCGCACAGCGCCATGAGTACGTTTATCATGTTTACGTGACGTGGATATGTCGCGCGTTTAAAATACTAAAATAATTATTATTATTATGAAAGGGATGGCCCGATTTAAGTATATACAATTTTCATCTTGATAGAATGGCCTTCGCCATGGACGAACTGGAAACCGGTATTGCTAAACTTCAACCAGGGAAAGCAGCTGGCCTTGGCAACATCTACACTGAGCAGCTGAAACACCTCGGCCCAGAAGTAGCCTTTTAGAGCTCTACAATTTCTGCCTAGTTATTTCCCACAGGTTCCCAAAGATCTGGAGAAAGCACATGTTATGCTACTCCGAAAGCCTGGGAAAGATCCATCTATCCCAAGAGCTATCGACCAATGTCTTCTGCCCAAACGTGTCTCATCTGTGATAGACAAATACCTCATACGAGCACAAGCAGGTTTCTGGCCAGGCAAATCAACAACAAGCCAAGTACTAACTCAACACATCGAGGATGAATTTGAGAAAGGTGGTAATCAGAGTCGTGTTAGTCAACCTATTAGTAGTGGGGGACTGTAGTGAACAGATCTTATGTGAGTGTGCAAATCCGGATAAAATTGTGAATTTTGGTACACAAGTACTTTATACATTGATAATCAAAAAAATTGATGGAAGCACTTGCCACACCCCTTTCATGGCCCCCAGCTTGGATTTCAAGGTTACACAGGGGTAAAATTTTTAAAATGTTCCGATTGTGTTGAAAAGCACACCACGATGTCTGTCTGGTTACAAGGATTCCAAAAGGTATAGTTTATACTACCTGTGACTTATAGTTTAGGAATTATGGGGTAAAAACTGTAAAAATTGTAAAAAAAGTCAATTTTGGTTTGTACAGGGGTAAAAATTAAAAGTTGCTCCAATTTTTCTAAAATGTGGTTCAAATTGTTGGTTTAGCTAATAGAATGAAATATAGGAATAGTTTTGACTATCTTACGTGTCTGGTTATTAACCATAATGGCGAATAAAGTCAACAGCTATTGGCAGCTATTGGATTCTATTGACCTGTGACCTATTTTGTTGGATAACGTGAAAACTAAGCATAACAGATAAGGCAAACTAATCCTTATTTCAATCCTTTTAGCTAGGGAAACAATTTGCACCACATATTAAGTGAATTAAAGCAGCTTTTAAATTTTTGACCCATGTACACACCAAAATTGACTTTTTCACCATTTTTACAGTTTTACCCCATAACTCCGGAACTATAAGCCATTTTTGGAATCCTTGTGATCAGACAAAAATCATGATGTGCTTTTTTTTACACATTCAGAACATTTTAAATTTTTGACCCCTGTATAACCTTGAAACCCAAGCTGGGGGCCATTAAGGGGGATTGACAAGTGCTTCCATCAATTTTATTGATTATCAATGCCTAAAGAACTTGTGTGCAAAAATTCACAATTTTATCCGGAAGCGCACACTCTTACACTACATTCCCCTGCTATAGCAGCTTATGACACTATTAATCAAAATTGCCTACTCCATAAGATCTTGGAACTCAAGGACACGCGCTTGACTGAGCTCATCAAAGGATTGCTTGAAACAGGATGTTCTATGTTCAGCTCGCAGCTCTCCTCTTCAACATCTATACCAATGACCAACCAAGAAGTACAGAAATCTGTCGTTTTATCTATGGAGACGATCTATGAATCAGCGCACAAGATGCAGACTTCACAGTTGTTGAAGGGAGACTCCCAAAGCTTTGGATGAACTCACTCCTTATTATGAGGAAAACTACCTATGTGCATATCCATCCAAGACACGGATGTGTGCTTTCCATCTACGCAACCGTGAAGCCAACCTTTAGCTTAAAGAGACATGAGGAGATTTCCAGAAAGAAGCGCCCCCAATTTTTGTCGAACCCCGTTTTTTTTTTTGCATATTTGGAATGGTTACCAATGTATTAGACCACACCTGAAGTGAATAAGCCGAATACGCCGTCTTTATGTGATAAGATATGATGATTGAGTAATTTCTGTCCTGCACGACAGAAATTCAAAGCATGGTTTTCTATGGGGACGATTACAATAGTATCCAAGTTAAAACAAGGGTTGCGGTTTTCTTTTGTACTTGTTTGTTCAAGCCTACGAAACGTTCTCTGTAGGTGGTCTACAACCGATCCAGTGAAATTGAGAGAAATACTAAAAAAATCTCCTCCTGTCACTTTAATGTATCTTCGTCTGGAACATCCCTGGAGCATGCGCTAACCCTGTTACCTTTCGACTGCACTCTCTCACAGAGTAAAAGATGTTCAATACCATCTTGACCTCAAATTCACAGCACAAGATGGGGTGCTCGTCCACATACCCTAAGATCGACGGCACAGGTGTAGAGTATGCTTGCTGTATGGGAAAGATCAACCCATGCCAAGAAGATTGATCCAGCTCTAAATGGCTCCTGCTGGCTTATCACAGGGTGTGTTCGTCGAACTCCTAGCAGCATTATCGTGTTTATTTGAGGCTCATTGGACGGAGACAATGCGAAATCGTAGAGGGAGTACGTAATGGACCGTTTATCAAATCAAATATTTATCAATTTTTCTTTTCAAAAGGTCGCAAGAAGAAGAAAACCAACCATGACAAATACATATATTTTCTTCAATGTTATCATTCATAAAATATCGTTCGTTCGTGCGTGCAAGTCCAAAATCACAGTGGAAGATCCTTCTTTAACCAGCTGATAGTTTTCATCATCCAGGTTGATCAGGCCTGGAATTCCTCTTGGGTACTTGTAGACCTCACAGTCATCTATGATGTGGCTAATGGTTTGTGGCTCTCCACAATCGCAGTTTGGTGAAAGCCCCACTCCGATCTTGTGAAGGATGTCCTTTTTACGGCCAATGCCAGTTCTTAGTCTGTTGAGGTTGACAAATGCTTTTCTATCAAGGTCACCGCCTTTGGGCTTGCTAGATGGGCCTGTCCACAACTGCTTTAGTTTCAAATCAGAGGATACCATGGCTCATACATCTGTCATTGATCCATGATGATCGATAAGGAATACTGGGTGGACTGCAGTGTCCATGGATTGGGTAGAAAGTGATTCCCGTGGAAATTCTCTGATCCTCAAAGGGTGGTTGGTTGGGGGGATTAGGCTACATTTCATCACATTTCTTGGCGATCTTGATCGTCTTGAAGGTTCCCGTTGAAGGTTTGCAGGAGCTGATAAACAGAATTGTCAGAATTCTACAGGCGTCGCCAAAATGCAACCACAACAAGTCTCATTGAATCATTCAGAACGACATCAATCCTTGTGTGATGTACACTGTTACTTCCATACTGGGTGCAGCGTATTCAGCAGTGGAGTAGCCCGGCACAGTTGATGTATGTAAGGTGTCAAGGGATGCACCCCATCCAGTTCTGCAAGCCTTCTGAGGAGGTTGCAGAGAATGTGGCTTGGCAGAAGCCTTGGTGTGTGATTGAAAGTAAGGCCGCGAGTCCATTGTGACGCCAAGGTACTTCGGTGTTGGGTCATGGGACAGTTTTTCTCCATCTAGAGTGAGTTAAGTTCTCTTTTTGCGCATCGAGTTGCAAGGTGGAAAACAGAAGCTGACGGTCTTGGGTTTGTTGAATTTCAAGTGCCATCGGTGGAATTGGCTTACAGTGATTAGGACGTCTTTCTGCAAACACTGTTCTAAGGACTCAAAGGAATCAGCAGCTAATCCAAGTGCCGTGTCGTCGCGTAGGAGTACTGCAAACAATCTCCCTTTGGCATATCTGAGAC
Organism: Ophioderma brevispina; assembly: GCA_023653785.1. Taxonomy (NCBI): domain Eukaryota; kingdom Metazoa; phylum Echinodermata; class Ophiuroidea; order Amphilepidida; family Ophiodermatidae; genus Ophioderma; species Ophioderma brevispina. Next base: position 18,505 of record JAMKCH010028728.1, on the reverse strand, counting down.
GTAGATGTGGAAGAGAATGGGTGCCAGGACAGACCTGTGGGACACCATTCCGAAGTGTGCGCTTTCTACTCGTTGCGCATTTTGATTCTCCAGGACGAAAGATCTGCTTGGATGAGCAGCATTATGAAGCTTGACAAGCTTGAATCAGGGAAGATTTTGAGTAGCTTGAGGTAAAGACCTCGATCAGATGTATCGTAGCGCAGTAGGTCTATTGAAGATTGCTACAAACTTCTGCTTCTTATGGAAGGCGTTCTCGATGTCAATAACTAGTCTTGCTATCTATTCAGTTGTGATTACCTCTTCGAAATCTCAATTTTGGTGGGGGGTAAATTTGCCTCGACCGTATCTTTGATCCTGCCGAGTATCAGTCGCTCAAGCAGCTTAGAGATGTGAGATAGTAGAGAGATGGGTCTGGAACTCTTGGGCTCATTTGCTGGTTTCTTGGCTTCAGGATTGCAATGACCTTGGAAGTTTTCATCTGGAGGGAATAGTTGACGTTCACATGCAAGTGGAAAGGAAGAGTTGGAGCCATCGCACCGCTTCGGGTGCCATATTCTGCAAGAATTCTGTATGATGTGGCATTGCTTCGGTGATCTCTTCGTAGGTGAATGGTTGGGATATGGGGCCTTGACGGTTGAGAGGTTTGTAGAAGCTGTTCAATCTCTGCATAACAGCACGAGAGTGGGCTTTCGCTGTGGAGTTTGGTCTTGCCCTTTCAATTGTTGACAAGTACTGAAGCGATGCAGTTTGCAGAGACAGGACACGGCTTAGCGGGAAAGCTACGCCCGTTGAGCTTGTTGATGGTGTTCAGGCCTTGCGGCTTGGGGGTAAAGTTGAGATTGGATATCTCCTCATCCCATCTGGTGGGTCTCTTTTGGCCAAGCAGACCGTTAGGTGTTGCACTTGTATTCTCTGTATCGAAGGGTATTACCATACAATTATAATTCGTCGCGTCCTTGTCCCAAACAGGGAATGGAATGTTTTAAAGGCGAGATTCCCAGTTTAAGGGGCAAAGTATTGCTCGAGGAAAGACCGACGACACGTCGCTCGCAAAAATATCTTAGCCGGCACGCAATATTCACATTTTAATAAAACAAAACCTCACACGGAACATTATAAGCCGCACGGGGGAAATCTTTTATAGCCAATTAGCGTATTGATCGATCAATATCGTTTTATTGTCGGGGGATCACAGTTTATTTATCCATTGTCCCACTTAGAATATAAGAGCCATCGATAATTGTAGTCTGGAGACGGACAATAGGGTATTGAGTACCAATTCGGGATTAAATTGCGTTGATGTTAACTTAAGTACGCACGCGGAAGGAAAGCTCAGTGTTATTTAGATAAAACAAGACTGGCACTGAACCATTTTATAACCCGTGCGCAAGTTAATCGTTCCCTCAGACGCAAGATCTTCCTCGTGAAACTGGGAATCCCGCCTTAGCGCTTGGTGGAGCATGGAGAAGTTAGAATATGAATCGTTGATGTTAGATGAAGCCGGGTCGGGCAGCGTGGATGACAGTTCGCTTGTGAGTTGTTTGAACTTGGACCAGTTGGCTTTCCGTGAAAATTCCATATCTTTTGAGAGGCTGGATGAGTCGTGACCCTTGATGTTCTGGTGAACCAAGGATAGGGCAAAGACCTACTCTAGGAAATCTAGGGAGGACCGTTCCGGAGAAGCGGGATAGGATGTCGCTGGTGACTAGTGACAGGTCGGGACAGGTCCATGTCCAGACTGCTGAATAGAACGTAGTTGGATCCTTACTATCAAACAGCAGGTTTGAGGTCTTGGGCTTCAATCCATTCAAGAGGCCGTTTTGCCCATGTTGGAGTATCCCCATGCTGTATTTCTACAGTTGAGATCTCCGCAGACGAAGGAGCTCCGCTGAAACTACTGGAAGGGAATTGAAGTATGCCTCAGATGAGTGGTGGCTGATAGATGTTGGTGAAGTGGGTCCCATGGCTTCAAATGCAATCCACTGGATCGGCGAATTCATAAGATTGCAGGGTTGATCACACTTGTATGCCTTGCTTAACATAGGAAGCGATCCCAAGCTTGTTGTGCGGAATGAAGCAAATAAGGTCCAAAACATTCGATTGCAGCTTCCTTCAGATTCGCAGTGAGTTTCTTGGAGGAGGAGGATATTACTCCGTTCTCCCTGTAGAGCTGTAAGATGATGTCACGCTTAGCATTGGGTGGGACCCTCAACGTTCAGCTGCAGGGTACAAACTTTGGTGCTTGACATAAGGAAAGTTCCTCTGCTGAGTAGTCAGCCGCCTAGAATTGAGGGTGGGTATTCAAGATGTTCACTGTGTGTTTTAAAACACGAGGTTTGGGACTTAAGTGGTTGAATCAGTAAGCCACAAAACAGGTGATGTGACATTACAGGGCCGCGGGAGAAGGCTTCAACACGGACCAAAAAGGCTTCAACACGGACCCGATAAAATGTCATCTGTTGTCGGGTTCGATATTCATCCTTTTATGCGAGGACTCATTTTCCACACAGGATAATGGGACCGATGTCTTATCTTGTTGATACATTCAAATAGATGGAAAATAAAATACATGAAGCTCAGGAGGACTTTCTATTGTAGGAAGGATAGTTGTTTGAAGTTAAGGGACAGTGCATATCGACCGGTGAGGCAGGGTCCCATTTGGCTCGAAAAATGGGACGATATGGACCAAAATGTTCATAGCAATCCCTCGTTTTCGGGGAATTTAACCAATTTCAGTCTCTGCAGTATAGACAACTCTGTAATGTGTTGGTATGCTGCTTTTGACACCATGGAATGCATATGGGAAATATATTTCTTCTTTCTTTTTCAGTATTAAAATACAGTTCATACCGTACCGTTTCGCCATTTGATCACGCGCATAAATGCTTTCAGCATAATGTGATTTTTAACAAAATACATTAAACGAGAAGAGATTTAGTGTTGTGAGAACTTTAAAAGGGCTATTTCGTGATCCACAGCCTCGTCCCCCGACTTACCTAAAAAAGTTGAGATTTTTATATCATATGAACCGTTAACAGTACTAATCCTTGTGTACCTATTCTTACGTGCGAATTCGGTTGTATCTGTTTTGTAAGAAATTCGCATTTTTTTGTATTTTCTGTCCGTAAACAGAAACTATTGCATAGTGCCCTATGGAACCGTGGGAAACAAGCATTTGCTCATAACACAAAACCGCAAGGTCGGGATCAACTTAAAGTTGTGAATGAGCTTTTCTCAAGTGAACAATGAATAAAACACAAGGTTCTGGAATCACGAAATGTCCCTTTAACTCAGGATTGACCATAGCTAGCATCATATTGCTTTGTGTGATAGACATGCAGTTAATTCATGTAACATGAACTGACATTAATGTGGAAATGAATACCAACTTAAGATAACACTTCGCCCTCGGGTACATCCAGGTACCCTGGGTCAGATATCTATATACTAACGCTAGCCGAATGTGGCATGCCATGCACGACACATACCATTATTTCGCATTAGGTATTTTAGTAAATCTGAAATAGCAAACTGGAACAAAGCGAATATAGTCTAGGTAATTATCTTCAAGAGATACCCCTTGCTTGTATAGGGTCGACTAACTTTACCTAACAATATTCTTGAAATTGAAATTTAAGAATCAGCTTCAATATGATCGAAACCCGAGAAACTCAGATTCGTTTAGCCTTTAGCACTGTTTGGACACAAACTTGGCCTAAGCATCGAATTTCTTTGTGTAACGGACTTCATATAGCATAATTTCCTTTACCAGAGATTCATATCTTCAATTTCACTAGAATAACATTATGGCATTATGGCTGTGTTTTGCTTAGGCATAGTGACGGCCTGCAGAAGTTAGAAGGGGGTAGCGGTCTAAACGCTAAGGCTGGTATCCTGAAAGGGAGACTGACTTGAGATCTGGGTTTAAACCAGGGTTAGTCCTACAAGAGTGGATCTTTTTTCCTTCCAACATACTCTAAAATGTGCTTTACGGTTAGAAAGTCCTCATGGATTCCCGTTTTCGTCCCATCCATTTGACTGTGCACTGTATTTTGAAAATAAAAGGTTCCACTCATGTAGGACTAACCTGTTTACAACCCAGGAGACTAAAGTTAGTCTCTCTTTCAGAATACCACCCTAAAGTTTCAAATTTTACCTTTACTTTCTTTAGGAGTATAATACATCGGCCTATGGTAAAATCTGAAGAAAAAATATATATATTGAATACAACAACAACAAACAGCAAAATAGACACACAAATTTACCACAAACAAAGGAAATAATAACCATTAATCCTCAACAACTAACGGTTAATCCGTAATCCTCGTCTTACCGCGGGGGTTACATCAGTGAACGTTCTTCCGGTGCGCAAAAACGCTAAAAGCTCAGGTAATATGCTTCCAGGTAATATTTCACATCCCAAATTTCAGGTAATTTTAAAGGTAGCACCTTCACCGGGGTTAAGGTGTGCGGGTGGGTTGGGGAGCTAGTGAATATCAACCAAGAATAAATATATGGTACACTTTTCAAATAGTCTGCAAACTTAGGCTCTACATTTGCCACCCTTTAGAGCCGAAAATCGAATGAAAATCAGATATTCCTACCTTTGTGGTACCTTTTCGCCTATTCACTGGAAACTGACAACTTTACCGACTCGCGGACTTTATGGCGTTATTGTTACGACATATTAGGTATGGTCAAGAGATACGCATGACCAAGAGCAGAAATCACTAGCTGCGACTGAAAGTATATCATGGCCTTAAGGGACGACTTCAAAACTGAACTGCCGGTTGCTTGCCGGTTCCACCCATTTATTTCGGTTGGAAACAGCTCTAAATGATATAGGCCTACTTGCAGTCGCAGCGATTTCAGCTCGTGAGCATGCGTAACACCTGATATTGGGTCAAAATCCGGTGTTGCGCACGCCAATCGCTCGCTGCGACTGGAAGTATGTCATGGGCTATAACAATGAAACACGGTTCAACCGCCATGGACCGCCGGTCCAGCTGGTCATCATAATCAACCATCATCATCATCAATCACATCATAACAGACACAACATGTCGTCTCTTCTATTTACACATGCACTGTTAATTGCCAAAGGTGTTTTGCTTTGTTTGTTTGGTTGATTATTTTTTTCTATAACCGGCTATTTTTAAGGAACATTTTAAAATCAATATAAAAAAAAATAATAAAATGCATTTATATGGCGCTCTACAGAGAACACAGCGCATAAAGGGTCGGAAAAGCTCGCATTAGTGTACCGCGCACCCAGTTTGGACAGAACATAACTTACGTCAGGAATTTCATTGTGTAACAACTTCATGATAATCAACATCTTGTATCCTGAATATTCGTCGAAAACATCCAGAGTTTGTTTCATTACAGGGATCCAAGCCCATCGGGAACCAGCAAAATTCACACCGTATTATTGTAATTGCGAAATGGTCGTAGGCAAGAAAAAATAAGAGCTATTTATTTTAGATTGCATTTTTTACTTTTTATCTCTTTACGGTCAAATTGCTCTTTTTTTCTGAATCACGACAAAGAACTGTCGATGTATGTACCTTTAAGACGGGAGTGACTGCGAATTAGCTAGCAGCAAGTGGCTTTTTTTGAATAGATGCCGCTATGGATTCTAATATACGGTTACTTTCGTAACATAAACTGACACTGATGTAGGAATGAATACACACTCAGATGATACGTTGGTCCTCGGGTGCACACACAAATCCATTGCCTTAGATATCTCGATATAAAGAAACTGATATGGTATGACCCAGCACCGTACTACTAATTGATTTTTTGTACAGATAACTCTGGAAACCTAAACATGGTAATGCGGAAATTCCCCCGGAGTTTATTTCCATTACTGTTGAATCAACACTTCATCAGATACCTTTGAAAACTGCTTCAAATCTCCCAGTTCAACTAAGGGAACGCACCATTAGATATCGAGCCTTGCCAAATTAAAGTACCATCAGGGACTGAAACAGCCTTGCAACATACCAAGTATTTCTTGACGTCTCAAGTGTGACAGTCCGTCAGAGACGGCGGAACCGGGAGGCAGGAAGCATGGCCCCGCCTAAACTTTTAACATGGGGCGGACACTTCCTGGACGCCTTACGCTTTAATTATTAAAGTCCTCTATCGTTCCCAATTTGTATCCCTACTCATTGTTGGAAGTGTTGTTCAATACATTTAAATTATAGCTCTTTTGAAGCACTTGTTGAAGGCAACTCAGACAGAAAGATTTTTGAAAGGCGACTTTTTGCTTCTGAGTTATGCTCAAGCTCAAAAACGCTTGCTCAATTTGGTATATTTTCACCCATTTTAAAAAGGTCCATTGGCCCGATCGCTAATAAGCCTCGTCCCCGAGCCCCAGATTTACCACCGAAGTGGTAGACATTCGGTATCGGAAGAAATCTACTATTTTTCTCATTTACCCTTGTGAAATCTAGACCAAAGGGTGTTTTGGTTTGGAAGTTAGAGCGAATTCGAAAATGTGCCCCATTTTGTCGACCACTATTATTTTACACCGGGGGTAAAGCGGTGTAATATGGACCCCCGGGCATTATGGACCCCCATTGTAACTTTTTACTGGGATGTTGGATGTTTCCTCCTATTACTACTTGAAAGACCATCATTTGAACAATCTGAAATTCATTAATTAACGGGCATGTAGTTTTCCTAAGTTATAAGAAAAAATTTAAATTAAATTTTCAACACGTTTTCTCTTTATGTCATTGATGCTTTAAAAAACCTCCTCATTTTCTCTTGAGCCTAGGTCTGCAGGTTGTTACCATGGCAATGGTAAAAAAATCACTCCACTCATAATGAGGTCCTATTAACCCCGCCCTATTGCAATAAACAGGTGGTCCATTTGCCGACGATGGGGTATATGGACCCTTTTGCAAAAGAAGTTTGAAAGTCTAGATCTTTTTTGGTTAGAGATGAATGAAATCTTTTGGTCTGTAACCTATACCCCATGAACCAAAACGTTTCAATTGATAATGAAAAGTCATTAAGGAATAATCCTATTACGACCTTGCTTAAGGGGTCCATATGACCCCCACTTTCCCCTACTCTATGGGGCTTACAAAATCAACTTTTTAGCTCTCGCATTAAAAATGGATTGAAAATATCGGCGCAAAAATTTACAGGTGAGGTTTTGAAGTGAAGGGCCAACCTATCAAGATGAAAAGCTTCATATCCTTAAATCGGGCCAGCCCCCTTTAAGTGAAAAAATGCAAAAACATATCCTGTTTTAAGATGGAAAAGAACACGAACTAGTACTGTATAATATTAACTGTTACTTTCTTGTAGCCTTGTGGGCTTACTTTAGAGAACAAAGAATTTAGGCTGGCCAGTGCTTTTATTTGGCAGGAAAACATTCTTCAAATATGGCAATTTATTTCAAATTCATTAACGGGAAACTAAAAAGTCTAAGTCGAGCTAATTAATATGTATTAACATGCATTTTGTCAATGTATTAAATTCTAAATAACACTTAAAATACTGAGTGTCAGGTAAGGTATAAACATATTTGAATATAGACAAAGCATTCTAATGGCACATTTCTTGTCTAAGAATTTAGAATAAGTTATAAGAATTGTATGCATAATGTTATATAGCAGCTACTAATATGTAATGATTAATAAACCTCCTATATCTGTTTAAGGAGGAGATTTTCTTATAGTGTATACCCATGTTTTGTGGACGGCTAACCTCTTCTGGCCTCAAAATATACTTGCAAAAAAAAACGCGCTAAAATGTTTGGACCCATATCCATAACGTTCCATAACTACATTTAAATGCACTTTTCAAAAATCACGGAGCAGACTCCTGTCTTATTTTAGGGGGAAATTTTTTTTAAAACCATTTATAATTTATATCTAAAATAATGCTACCTCCTATTTTTGCGGTGATCGTCAGGTTTTACCCTAGGAACGTTATATACAACCAGAATTTAAACTTTTTGGCTATTTCAAGATTTGACTCTATAAATCCTAAACCATAAGTCGTACACAGCACACAGTACAAACTATAAATATTTTGAATCCCTTTGACCAGACAAACAATTTAATATCTTTTTAATGTCTAACCATTTCTTTGGTAGAAAATTGGAGCAAGTTGAATTCTTCCCCTCAACAATGTAATAGTTTATTATATTCTCACCGAGAAACATGAGAAATCTGAGATTCCCCTACAGCAAAATTCCTTCGTGATCTTGCTCTTGGTCTGTGCCAAATTTCAGAGATTTATAATCAAGTGCGCAATTCTTGCTATAACAGGCTCATTGACTACGATGCCGGGCGGATGACCAGTCCATCTACTTGAATCAATCGGGCTCGTTCGTTATAAATTCATGAGAATCCGGTATGAAAGGTAATATGCAGAGAGCGACAAGTGATTATGTAATGGCGTTTGTAAAACATGTACGTGACAACTGTACTTCAGATAATAATACATATTAGGGTTAAAATTTAGGGTTTGTTACATGGATACGTGTGTCAGGAAAAGTATAATATATTTAATTTCCTCCCTCATAGTACAAAACTTTCTAGCGCGGGAAACTGTGTCATAAGTTTGAAAAGTGTTTATATGGTGTGCGAGACCACTGAAAGTATTATGTATGCATGAGCGAGTATTCTTTTTGAGAGGCAGTGGACTACGAGAGTTGGTCCCAAGCTATTGGAGATGGTCATCTGTGAGACATGAGTTTGATGATCTCCAAATTCTGTTTCTTTAATTGACCTATGTAGGTTCCGCAATGGAACATTAGGGGAAGTGTACAGTCAGCTTTGGGCCCAATTTGTGAGAGCCGTGTGGTCCTGGTAAAGTGCAGGACTCGATGATCATTTAACCGTTAAAAAATCGTGAGTTCGAGCCCCATTTTGGTCAACGTGTTTGGTGTCCTTGGGCAAGATACTTAGTCTCAATTGGCTTCGTTGACCCAAGCGGTAATTGGGTAGCTGTTTGGGATTTTACAATCTAAATGCCGATTCAGGTGGGGTTGTGCGCACTAGCCAGCAGCCACCTAGAGAAGGCGAAATGATTGTGACGATTCCCTGATTGGCAGCGGTACTAATCAAATTGGCAATCGCGCTTTATCCACCCTGCAGGGTGGATATGTGCGCGTTTATAAATCGACAAGATAATTATTATTAATTTATGCTAAAAATTCGGCTACAGTAGCTTTAAATGCAGTGCCAAGGCGCCTTTCGCCACGATTTCTTTGCGTAATTTGCGTAATGTTAGTGGCTGCAAACACTGATGACAGGGGCATATTTGGGCGTGAGTTGCTCAGGGCTGTACTGGTGCGGCATTTGTGCACCGCCGAAATTCTCCAAAGCTACTCAACTTGCAGATGAAAACGTGAGTTTTGTAATTCTGGTCATAATTCTTAACATGGTAAAAACCATCCTGCGTCATAAGGTGAGTTGATGCAAAGTTTGGCTTATTTTGGTGAATAAATGAATTTGTCTAGTTTGTACTGTAAAATATTCACCATACTTCTGTAAAGTAATTGAATTGATGGAATATTTTTTTTTTTTTTTGTTGTTTGTGTTTTTTTTTTTGTTTTTTTTTGAGATTATATGGCTATAATTAATATATATAAATGCATTTTGGTATATATATGGCAAATAATGTGGTGCCAAATTATGAGACTGGAATCAGTCTATCCCACTGTCACTGATTCAAAATTAATCAGGCGTGGATAGTGCGTTTTTTACAGAGTATTTGGTGTCAAATATGCAATGCTAAAGAAAATGGATTCAAGGGAATTTACTATAAATGTTTTTGAAGGAATACACATTATATGGATTATCCTTTGATTCATTAAGCTTTTAGTGTAAATATTTAAGATGTTCCTTGTAGATGCAGGTCACGTCATTACCATAATTTGGTGTAAATTTTGTTTGTCACACCATACAGGTGTTTTCTGGGCTGATGACACCCTTCAACAAGGTCACGTGATACCGTTAGGTTTCAACCGATGCAAGTCTGATCTGAATACAAGATGTTTCTACCGTGTGTTTCTTCATGCGTGTACACTTTGGTCACTAAGATCGAAGACAACTTTCTCCTGCCAGATAACTAAGGGTTTGAAACCCTACAAGCGTGAAATATAACCTGATAGACTGATTTTAAATATTCGCGAGCGTCCCGTTTATTAAAGGCCTAACTGTCGGTTCGCGATACAAGATTGTCTAGAGTAATATATAACATTTGAACAATGTGATGTTTTTTTGTGAAACAATGGTCCTACAAAACCTATATTGTGACAATGAGTACAACTTGGTAAAACTACTGCACAAATAATTTTGTTTATGTTTTTGGCTTTGTAAGTAGTACAACGTTAGCATTGTCAACATTAATACTTAGGACGTTTCAAGCTTAACAAATATTGGGGAATAATTCTAAAGTTCACTTGAATTGCGAATGCTCATGTCAACATGTACGATAACCAACACGTTAACAGCATTTTTGCTGATGATATTGAAGATGTTAATGTATAATAACTATGAGGACAGCTCGACTAAATCTGCTGGCAGTAATATTTTTTCTATTAGGTTCCCTGGATGTTCTTGAACGCAGTATATACCGTCTCATTGTTACATAGCCACAACAGTCAACGTGTGCATGCAAGTTACATACACAGACCTGAAGTGCTCATTGTATGCATGAGTGAAGTATTGTATTTATTCCTCCGCTTCCAACTAAATATCCCCCTCTAATATGGCAATATGCAATCATAAATTGGTATGGAAATCTAAACAGTGACTAAATCTGAAATCAAACGCACTGCCTTATGCAGTTGTCATTGGAACTCCACTTCATGTTAGTCTTTTCGTTTGATTTGTGACATTTTCTGGGGCTCGTCCAGCAAAGAAAAGCATTTCCATGAACTAATACAATTTAGACATGCCATGTCAGGTGAAGATCTGGTTTTGATTGAAATGGAACTAGCTTTGGAAATTTTCGCTTTTGCCATTGTGTTAGGTTGTTTTGGGAGTTGGTCTTTTCTATATTGCCTGTAATCAATCTTGCAGCCGCTCATGTTTTTCTTGCGCTTAATGTGCGCTTGCGTAGTCTTGTTCTTGCAATTTATCACTTTTGGGCAGAATTTTTACCATGGATTTGGAAAAGCCGACAGCGCTAGCGAGAAAATGGGGTATAGTGGTAGAGATTTACAGATTTTGTGAAGACCACCACAGCCTTGCACGCGACCAAGGTCGCGGCATATAGAAGTGGGATTGACTTAGAGAGAACGCGATTAGATAGGGAAATTCCCTTGAGACATTGAAAAAAGAGCGTGTAGAAGGTGGTACTGAGAAAGCGAGATGGCAAATATGAAATTCAGAAAATGAAGAGAGAGCGAGTTGAAAGTGGTGAAAGTGATGTGACACCCAATTTTCATGGCTAGGCCCCAAACTCCTGCTTTTTCAAAGGACAGGCTGATATGGATGCTTTCCTTCAAAGGTTTGAAAGGTATGCAACTGCCCAAGGATGGAAAAGACATAGTGAATGGGCTGTTAACTTAGGTGCTCTTCTTTCAGGTAAGGGTTACATGAATATTCAACTATGAATGCGTATGATTCTAACAATTATGAAGGCTAAAAGAAGCCGTCCTAAAAGTATATCATCTAACTGAGGGATGGTTTCCGAGTGAAGTTTAGGTCTGCAACCAAATGTAAGTGAGACTGGTACCATTTTTCTACTAGTATAGCTAATTAACCTGATAGGTGGATTGAATTATTTGAAGTTGATAGATCATTTGAAGGTCTTGTGATCTGTTAGTTACGTAGCAATTTATCAACAGTTGTGGTTAAAGATCGAGCTATATTTTGAAAGGAGAGAAAACCAACCTGATATCAAGACTAGGCTACCTTAGCAGATCATTATGTAGAAGCTAGTGGTATTGTTTTTGTAAGTTCTAGTAAATCGATTAACCAACAGAGGTAATACTGCCCCAACCCCAAATTCAAGGTGTTAGTAGACCTTACTATCAGTCTAAACAAGACACTAAAGGATAGGAAAGGTTCCAAAAGTGTTAGGACCTGTTTTGTATGGAACAACAAGGAGCACTTTTGCACGTGATTGTCCCACAGAGACCTAGTGTTTTGAAAGCAGCAGCCTACCTACTACTGATACCAGGCCTAAGGGAAGGGGTGGGTAATCCTAAAAATCGCTCTCGCCAACCTGCTAGCATAGTTAGACACAAGGTGCTCATGTGACAAATGCGCGTGTGTAAAGTGTCATGATAATCAAAGCCAATCTGAACAAGCAAGCTCGACCAAATCCCAATTTGCACAGGGACCCGTTACTACTGCTTGTATGGTAGTGAAATTAGAAACACACATGTTGACAATTCCAGCAAGGAGATGGATATGTGAAATTGGCTTGTGGTCATAAAGTTCCTGTGATGAGCGCAGCATGTATGCTCAAAAGGGGTCATAAATATCCCGTGGGTTTTCAGGTTTGATAGGTAACCAATTGGTAAGTTTACTTGGATAGTGGTGGCAGTGGAGTTGTTGTCGTAAGACTTATTTCCAGATGATCAATTGACGGGGTCACCTGGACATGTATCTGATAACGGCACGATACTGAGTACCAGTTTTGCTAATTTCTACGTCGAGACGCCTTTTTTCAGTGAAATTCAAGCCAATGTTCATGAATAACCCCGTTTATGACCTTATTTTAGGGAACATTACTGGTGTTCGAGATCCTGCAGAACCAAATCCTGATTGGACATGTTCAACTCTCCAAGAGCCAAGCAAGTTTAATGTCAAATAACTTGTCCAATTCTAATCAGTCTGATTTATGTTTGTTTTAGTGGAGACTAGAAGTCAATGCAAGGCCAAGGAGAAGCTATTAGGCTTCCTGCACCATTTGCAGAAATTGTAACACCCGATTTGCTTCGTGAGCACAAAACAATGACTTTACTTTACGTAGAGTAAGGAATTAGCCCAAACAGTGACGTAAAACATGGTAAGGAAGGTGTATGTACATCTAAGTTCATTTTAAACACAGATTGTATTGTGTATCGCTGAATTCCAATCCCCAGTCATAGAATTTTGTGAATCCTTTCTCAGATAGTGTGCCTAAGCAATATCGTATTCATGTCATGAAACTTGCACACGATTTCTATCTTAGCTGACCCAAGTATCAAAGAAGACTGTATGAATAGGTATGGTACACATTTTTTTCGGGCCTTGAGTTCAGGTGGGGCTACATCACAGGTTTTTTTGCCATCATGTGCAATGTGTGCCAGCGCACTGTTCCTAAAGGCAGAGTGTCTAAAGTACTGCTAGTATTTACCAATCATAGATGTTCCTTTTCAGCGCGTTGCCATTAATATTAAAATAACCTAAGTGTGTATTTTTTTCTGTCAGTATACACAATTGTCTTTGGTCTTGTATATTGGCTATTTTAAATGTGTATTTTTTTCATGTAATGAGAACAGATCCCGCAAGGGGTATATCTCACTGCAAATTATCGTCAATCTTCAATCAATCTTATTTGTTCATCATAGAATACGCAAAACAATATTAATTATGTTAAATAATGCAGTACAGTGAAAAATTAATTGTTACAATATTAATCACAATATTTTGCATACAAGTTAAGATGTTTATATACTCATAATTGAATTTCAAAAGAGTAGTATTAGTTATTATACTCTGAAAATATATTTAAAGTAGCACAGTAAGGATGTCATATTACTGCTCTGCCGTTAGGTGTATATTTTCACTGAAAACTAGTATAAATTTCACCAAAACTGGTCCAATTAGGGGCCGGTTATATTTTAACTGTTAATTAGTCCCGTTAGGGATCACCTTCAGAACCCCTGGACCGAGCATGGTTGCCCAACAAAACCCCATACAGCCCCGGGCAACACGTTTCAATTTAGTCAAACTTTCCATCCTTTATTCTCACACTGGGCAGTCCTGGGCACTAAAGCTGAACACGAAATGCATAATGATGTACAAACACTGCGTATTTAACGAAAACGCAACAAATCCACAACGTAGACAGCCGACCATGTTGTAAATATGCAATTTTTAACTTTTACGTGTTGTTCGTATATAGAGTTTCAAAAACTTAGCGAAGAATTGGATTGCTCGCCGATCATCGATTGGGGCGTGGTGCAGAGGGATTACGATCAATGGGTCGCTGTTGATCCCTTCCTACTATTTGCGGGTGATGGATACACAGATTAATTCGGATTGGTTGCAAGTTGTCTTCCTTCTATCTCTTCAATCATACTTTATTTCCATAGTATACAATACATCAAATAATATAAAAACATACTATATACATAATTGGCAATATGGAGATAAGGCCAAAAGTCCAATAGGCCCGAACAAGGGACTTACCCTTGGAAATCACCAACAACGTTTTCAAATCATAATACTGTTACAAACAGAAAAACATACCCATTGAATGGACAATCCAAGTAGGTTTTTTTGCTTCGGGACAAACTAATCCATAGTTGAACCCGTTCAATTATTTTGCGAAAATTGTTGTTTAAGCTGAAACGGAAATGTTTTATGGACTTAGATTGTTTTATTTTATTTTCTACGAATTCCAAAGAGTGGGCAGTTTGTACGAATACATTGGTCAGAAAAAGTTCTTTTGTTCGTATTAAATTGAGATCAGTTACATGTCTGTCTGATAGTCATGGATGTAGAGCGTTTTATAACATAGTATCAAAAGTATTAGGCAATTCATTTCTTGACTATTTGAACATAAACACACCCTAGTTCGAGAGACTACATGTCCTCAAAAATAAGATATTGTATTTTGCAAATAAAGGTTGGGATTCTTCTGGAATACTGTTAAAATTGTTCTTATCGCCATTTTGAGATTGCAAAGTTTTATTTAAAAGACACCACCAGTATTTCCCCATATGATATTCCATAATGAGATAAGGCAAAGTGAAAGTACATAAAGAGTATGTACTAACACGATCCTGAATACAGTTTTAGTATGTTCATGACACCAATATTTCTCGACAATGTTTGTGGAAACGCAATCGATATTGTTTCCAGGTGAGGTTTCGTCCTATTAAGACACCTAGAAATTTGGTATATTTCACTCTTCCAATATTGTATTATCGTAATTTGACATTCAAATATGGTTTTACTTTCACTGACGGCATGTTAGGCGTGCCAAAATAAGCATGTATTAGTTTTGCTTGCTTTAACTGATATTTGTTTTGCTTTGACCCTTAGCGTCGTCATTCAATTCACATTCCAACACTATTACGTACTACGATGTTTTCATGGCGAGTAGAGATTGTGGACATGCGTCAAATAATAAAAATCAAGAACGTGAGAAGTATTAGTTATATCATTAACACTAATAGAAAAAGGAGTGGACCCGTATCGATCCTTGCGGAACACCAAAACATATTTTTAAATCCTTAATCGTACAAATTATAATAAACGTATTGTTTTCTATTACTTAAATAATTTTCTAAACCAGTCTAGTACAATACCACGAATTCCATAATGTTCTAATTTAATAAGAGTATATTGTGGCGTGTATCAAAAGCTTTCGATAAATCTAAGAATATACCAACGGTTGTTTCATTTCTTTCCACTGCAGTATTAATTTTATCCACCAATTCAATAATGTCCATATAGGTAGAATGGTTGGACCGAAAACCAAATTGTCTATCATTAAGGTTTCATGGTGTTATATAGTTAAGACATCGCTCAACTACAGTCCCTTTCTAGTATTCGAAAAGCGGGTAAAAAGAGACACTGGGCGATAATGTGAGAAATTCAACATCTTGTTTCTTCTAAATTGGTATTACCTTATCTATTTTAAGCTTTTCAGGAACGCCCCCAGTCGATATAAGATAAATTAAATATTCTTGTAAGCGAGTAACTATTTCTCCAACTTTCTTATTATTAGATTAACACTGTTATCATTACCAACACTCTTGTTTTGATTGAATTTCGCAATTATCTTAGTAATATTCCTTTCACACTTGGTTTTTCATGTACATACTACAATGGTTTTGAACTTTAGGTAATCACGAAGTAGCTTTCCCGTATTTTTTATATTGGATGCAAGCTTTGGACAATTTTCAAAGAATCATTGAATGATTAGAAATACTAACAGAGTGAGTGAAAAGAGTTGCCTTTTCATCCTTAAACTTGCTCTGCATAGATTGTTTTTTTCCCTCGACCCCAAGATACATTTCTCGTTTCCACGTTAGTTTCATATTATTTTGCTATTTTAAATTTTTTAATTCTTTTTGTATTTGGTTTTTGTTTGTTTTAGGTTGTTTTTTTGTTTTAAATTTTTGAGTCTTGAGAACTTGGCGATTGTAATGTTGTTGATACAACTGGTTTTTCTTCTTGATACTTTCTAATAACCCTTAATACGCAGGGTAGTATCGGTTCTTTCTTTTTGTTACAGTACACTTTTTAGCGGAACACATTTCATATCCGTTATTAAATTTTCAATAATTTTAGAATAATCTACAGCTGCACTATTGCTAGCGGATTTCCTGCCATTCAACATCTGTCTAACCTCTGTTTAAAATTTCGAAATATTGGTATTATGGTGAATTCTCTTATAACCCTCTTAGTCTTATCAGGCGGCTGAGTTAAATTATTGCGAGTTTTTAGGATGGTTGTCATATGATCAGTTATGTCGGTAACCAATATTGTTGATTTTATAATATTTTCATCATTCGTCAAAATATGTCATAATTGTAGCTTATCCTCATTAATGTTCTTGTTGGTTTATATATAGTAGGCATTAATGACTATGATAAATGAGGTCCTAGATAATCGTGGGTGGGTTTAGGGTATCGACCTTTTAGAAGATCAATGTTGAATCGCCCATAATGTTAGACTTGCTTTTTCTCATATTTAGTTTTATTAAACAGATCAATATCGCTATAAAGGGGTTTTTCTCGACTACCATTATGTGCTTCTATAACAGTTCCGACTACAACCTTTTTAGCATGTTAACATTCAATTTCAATAAAACGGGCTTCATAATTTGAGTTAGCATTGCAGAGGTCTTTTCTTAGTTTATAATTTTAATTTGTCAGAAATATACATACCTACGCCACCTTTCCCCGACCAAGTTCTGTTCGTATAAGCTCAATATTAATACCCCGAAGATTAAAATAGTTATTGGGTTTCTCTTTTTAAATGGGTTTCTGAGAGTCCGATAATGTAAATCACAGTTCAGTGTTTTAATGCAATCTTTTAATTTATCAAAGTTTTTTTGAAAGGCTTCTTATGTTGGGCATTTAAAATTAAAATCGCCACAACGTGCGTTGAGTCTAGACAAACTGATCTTAAGTAAAGATATGACATTCGTGATTGTTATCATTGCATTGTTTATTACATCACTATGATTTTTGTGTGTGGAATTACAATCAAATCTTAATGGGTTAAAACATGTTTTCGTATATTTTGAAGTCCAAATCACGACATTAAATGTGCGGAAAAACTCATTTAGATTAGTTACATCGTCATCTATATCAGAGTTAGAATCATTGCCTTGATTACAGTATGGGCACATCATTCCCTTGGATTTCTACATTGTAAACGTTTAGGTTTTTTATTTCATACGTTCTCATAATATATCTATTACATTTTTGCATGAATATTCTTTTGACATTGTTTGATAATTTTAGAGGCACATCACCATAAATACAACTTCTAACAGACATCACAACATACAAAATATATCACACAAGTCTAAAAATAATCATTTTAAATAATAACATTAAAAAAACCCATTTAAAAAAAAACCTTACAATGCGAACATATCTAAAGCCTAGTCAGCCCGAAATAATAATTAAAATCGTCCGTAGTAAAACCATTAGTAATCATATTTTGAAACAGTGTGTGAATTTTGGGGATAGTCCCATTTACTTGATATTTGATGATATTTACTTGAAAACGAAGTATGCCTGTTATACAGATTTGATAGATAACTAGGAGCACTAACTGCCGTCTCTTTGTGAGGCATTGGAGACGCATCCCAATATAAGGAACAAATGCACGGACCAATAGAAAGGATATATTTTAAGATTACCAACAGGAGATTAATATAACTGTCTGACCCAACGGTGAGTAGATCTATTTGTTTTCTTAACAGCGCAGCAGTCGTTGGGGTTGACGTCTTCAATCTGACTGTATTAAATGCTTATTATAATTATAGGCCTACTCCACTCACCACTCCCGTCTTTCTTCCATGTTTCATACTAACTACAAGCGGTATAGGTCCATGTTTTGGCATTGTTTATTGCCTGCCATGAGTACGACTTTGATTGGTACCCTAGGAAACTGTTTGCCTATAACCTTTATGAAGTACCTCCTGGCGAATTTCCTGACCATATCACAGATGACAATCATCACATTTTTGTGTTTTGCAAAAACAAAAAATATAAGTTTTGATGATTTTGATTTCGTGTACAAACTTTAAGCTCATGGAGGCTCCCCTTGCCGACATCCGAATC
>JAMKCH010028727.1:0-68221 GCA_023653785.1 Ophioderma brevispina | reverse complement strand
TTTTTATCTTTTTCCTTCATTGTATTTCTGTAGGGGTCTGTGCACTTCCATCTTTAGAGTGCTTGTTAGATGTACTTAGTTACTTGCATACACATTTGTACTGAATGGTAAACTTTTTGCAGTTGTAGGCCATAGTGTTCATGCTCCGGTACAGAGCGCGGGGTGGTTGAGTATATCTGTATACCTACCCATTGGCTTCGGTATTCTGTTTTGGACAAAGTAGCTTCCAGACTTTCGATGTAGGAAACTGGGGGAAGTTCTAGACGGTGAACTACCATGTCAGTTTGGGTACAGTCTAGAATGAATTGTATATCCACAGTTGCATAAAGCCCACTCAGTTGACTTGCATTGATTGTTTGAAGCATTTCTGTCAGTTGTGTGGTATATTACAATATATCTGATGTCCTTGTCCTTAAGGGTGTTATAAGTTGTGATAGATCAGATTCCCGAGGAACCGGAGGGATTGACTGTAGATATAAGTAATCTGCTACCGTCTAGGCTATTTCTAGGCGGGATGTGTATATGCCTTTTGTGTCCTTGAAGTGTCGCGTTTGTTCCAGCGTGGGGACAAACCACTTCATGGCATGAGACTTGCATGTGCTTGGTTTGGCTTTCATATTGCGTGTCCCACTTGGGAAGGTGTTCTACACTGTATTTAACACGTCCGACTGACATCCTTGGATTCTAGCTACGAAGGTCAGGCCATCTACCGAATGCTTTAGCTAGAGATGATATGATGTCAGATCCACTAATGCAGTACCCGAGGTGTTTGGACTGGTATAGGAGAGGATAAAGACAGAGCAGAGATGAAGACGGCCAAGAAACAGGATGTAGGATAGGGGAGTGGGCAGCCTTGGAAGACTCGTATCATGCACTGTATCCAGTCAGTTATCCATTCAGTTCTTTTGACACATAAGAACAGCTATCATATGTATTGACATCTGAGCTCATATGATCTTCCTAATGTTGTTGGAACACTGCATGATACCACTCTAAAGCAATCTGTACAAGGTTGTGTGGTATAGTACCATAGGCATTTTGCAGGTCCAGCCATGTTGTCATATTGGTCATCTTGGTTGGAGTATTTCAGTTAGTTAACATGGTAACAACATTAATCGCGCTGCTGTGAGGAAGTAGTGCAAATAAATTGTTGTAGTTAAAGTGTTTGTAGTAAAGTTACATGCTAGTGGTAAGTCTGAGAAAATAGGTTTTTATACGCCTGGGCGATTGTTGCTGGCAAAAATATGAGGATCTAATAGACAAATATGACAGTTTTAGGTAAATCTACCAGCATGAAGAATTAGGCATATTAATTTTTATGATGCGCAAACACTAGAGCATTGAGAGACCGCAAAAATAGGCATTTTAAGTTTAGAAAAGAGATGACTATTCTGATTGCGGCTTTAATTCGAAACGCTACATCAAAACGAAGTTTTTAAAACTGTACTTACACTGTGTAATTTCATCAGTAAGGAAAGCAATACATTGTGTTCATCGAAAATGCAAGACACAACCAGCAGGCTCCAGTAATAAGATATACTACCGATTTTCATGGACCATCCATATCAATTTTTCTCCCGTGGCCAGCCAGATTACCAGATCTTTCACTCATTTGAACATTACTTTTCCATTTCTCCAGCAACATTTCAGCAATCGGATACTTCACAAAGGAGGGTGGTGAGAATTCCCCTAATGGTGTAATGGTTATCTAGCAGGTCCAGAAGCTTCCGGCATGAAGCGCAACGGACTGAGTGGGCGCTATCAGAATCGCTGGATTTAATAGACAGCGAAATCCGGAGGGGTGCCTTTCCTATTCTGCAACTCCACTGCGTGTCCCTTAAAAAATGTTGAAGAGCACCCATTTGAAACCTGGGATGGGATAGTTGAAGGGGAACCCTGAGAGTATTTTGAATGGAAAGGGGTCTTGCATTAGTTGTGAATGGGGTCTTGAGGTATCTGGGGGGGGGAACCCCCTGGGCAATTGAGAGGGGTCCTTTAGGGTAGTGGGGAGGGACAATGCGGAGCTAATGGGATAGCGTGGAAGGGAAGACATGGTTAGTTGGACGGGAACCTGGGTGGTTTGGTAGATTAGTAGAATAGGTCCTATGGGATTTGGAAAGTGGGATCCAGGGTACTTTGGACGGAACAGTCGGGGTATAGGGGTTATATATTCGGGAATGGGAACCTGAGGGGTAGTTATTAAGAAAGGGGCTGAGATAGCTGGGACATGCTGGGAAAGGGACCAGGGAATAGTCGGGAAAGAGGGACTGCAGGGGGTAGTGGGAAGAGGGGCCCTCAGGGATTTCATTTCATTTGCACTTTATTAAGGTCATAACCAAGGATAAAAACACAAGAAAAGTAAAAACCATGTACACTTATTTCCATTGTGATCCTTGAGCCTATACAGTGAGAGAAGTATAAAAGATTTAAAAATTTATTAATAATAATATCTAGTTATATTGCACATCACAGGTTTAAATATGTACACAACAAAATATAAAAATACCAAATTGAACAGCACCAGATTCCTGTAGATCTATAGGAGACAATTGAAAAACTCTGCAAGCAAAACTTGCGGCATCCCCGGCAAGTGGTCAGGCCGGAACACAACCCAGACGACCTCCGACCCCGGTCCACGACACCTGACCACCCAAATCTGCAACACAACACCCCGACACACCCACACACAAAGGAAACTTCCACACAACCCAACCTCAGGAACAAACCGAACCAATCGGGAAACTACACACAACAACATACAAATACATTACATACAGGACATGTACACACAGGCACACACACCACACCCAACCCCACTCCACTATCCATCTCATCACACACCACACACCCTCACCACAACACACACACATTAATGCACAAAAAGCACACACACTCGCGTACGCAAAACACACACACACGCATGCACACACACACATACGTGCGCGCAGAATACACACCCTCACCAATACTCCCCTCGGCTTTTAGGGAAAGTTGGAAGGGGTCTATAAGGGGTACAGTAGCTCACGAATGGTATTCTCGGGTGCGCCTGAAGATAAGACGGCACATTAATGCATTGCACACTATCATTTGGCGAGTTACAAAGCCCTATTTCACTGAAAAACATACTTCCAAACCAGAGGATGGTTTGAGTCACTCCCACAATGCACCAGTTTGGGAAATTTACTTCAATAGGGTATGTGATCACCATACAAATTATTCTAACCAATAAAAAAATCGGACTTTAACACTAATTTTAGCCCACAATACCGACTAGTACTTAGGGAATTTTTAGATGATTAGAAATATCTGTGTTCTTAAAATTTGGCCATTGGAACACTTTTTATCCCTAAGTATGACATATGTAGTCCAACAGTAAGTTATAGGACTCCACATGCTATGCATCACGAGATTGATTAAAAACACCCTCTGACTGCAAACACGGGTGTTCATTTTAACACCTTCCTGGAATCATAGGGTTAGGTGTTAGATGAATACGCATTTTGGTGGTAAATACCACTATGTTCGTGTATCACAAATTTGGTGTTACAATGGATGATATGACATTGTAAACACCAGAAACTAATACCGACAAGCTTGACACAGACTTGGTGTTTAAAATTTAAAGGTGTTTATCCGATTAAGTCTATGGGTGTATTCTCTACTTGATATGAGAACCTGGCATGGCACTTGCACATCCAGGGTTGCACATACCCCCATCAAAGTACCGCGGGGAAACAAACTTGCTGTTTGATGGATAGAAACCACTAATTCATATTGTGGCCCTAAAGCCCTATTCAATATATGCTATATCAGGGGATACGGAATAAAATGGCTTTGAGGGCTTAGATGTGCAGGACGGACAATGAGAAAATACAGTTTTCATCTGATATCAAAATCTGTATACTTCGGGGTTCCAACGACTATCGGAAGCACGCACATTTAAACCCCCGTTTTTGCAGTGTTTCACGAAAATAGGGGTATGATTTTTCACTATGAAAATCGATGCCCGTTAGCGGGTCACGTTTCAGAAACCCGGAAGAGCATGGTACCACCTAACAACTCTTGAGACCCCCCCCCCCAAACAGAGGTGGTTCAAACCCACTGGCCGAGATAAGCTACCCCCAAAACAAAAGTGAGACCCCCGACCTTAACATACCTTACCCGACCAGGGCTATTTTTAACTTGTGTACTACAGGCTGTCAACAAGGATTTCTAAAGAAATTCCCGTTTTCCACATGAATCAGTTTTTCATGTATTTTGTTATAGGTACGGACGACGTGCAACGCTACGTGAACGAGCTGTATTTTGTGCGCTTTAAGCTGTGATCTACATAAGCTCCAAGTCTACAGCAATTCCCACTCCTAGGCACCAACAAATTACGGTAAGGTGCGTGGTGAGGAGTCGGCAATTGTTAATTGGCGGGTAGAGTTTCGAATCAGTTCAAAATTCGGCAGCCATGTCAGTGAATTTACACGGCAAGCATGGCCAGTACCATCGCCAAAACTATTTTAAGTAGTCTCACAGCCAAAACAACGCACAGACCTGGATTGCATGTAGGCACAACACACTAAACTAATTATGTTTTTATACATTTAGGTGGTTTGCTTTGGTGATTCTATATTTTGGCAATATCTTAGTGCATTTCCGTGATTCCAGCACCTTTGTTTTATTCATTGTCCACTAGTCTGATATCCTTGAGAAAAGCTTATTCACAACTTTTAGCTGATCCCGACTTTGAAGTTTTGTGTTATGAGCAAATGCTCGTTTCCCACAGTCCCCTAGGCCACTGTGCTAGTATAATTCCTGTCGGTTTACTGACAAAAATACAATTCGAATTTAATTACAGACACGAACAAATTTGCACGTAAGATTTGGCACACATATGCCTGGATTACCAATGTTAACGGTTTTTGTTTTTTGTCAGAGATGATATGACAATCTCACTTTTTAGTTAAGTCAGGGACGAGGCTGTGGATCACGAATGCCCCTTTAATATAGGCCCCAGGTCAGAAGAGGGTTTGTTTCATCCAGATTCCTATTTTATAACATAGATATGGCGGTACGCCGTGGTGAAGAAGAGGCGGCCACCGTAACCGTTTTTGAGAAATTATAATATGCATTAATGGTCATTCACCCTCGAAACGCGCACCTCTGTACTCCGCATGCGCGTTAACCTGTTGGCCTGGAAACGGTACATTGTTCTAATTAAATGTGAATATATGATAAATTTTACCCACGCTATGAAAATGAGTGAATATATGAATCAATTGGTACACCACGCTATGTGAAATAAGTACGCACTGCGGGAAAAGATGGTTACGGCTTTGAGCTGGCGTTCGCTATCTAGTTGTTATTAGAATCGTGTGGTTCCATAGCTTCCTGTCCAAAAGTGTACATTTCACCATAGCGATTTATTCTGTGATGCGCAATGGGGGGAATAGGACTATGCCTTATTTCAGATATAAACTATGTTAATTAAAGGGGGATGGCCGACTTTAAGGTTATGCAGTTTTTCATCTTGATAGATTAGTTCACTCCAAAAAACCCCATCTTAAAGTTTTACGCCGATATTTCAATCCGTTTTAATGCGCGAGCTAAAAACATGATTTTGAAGCCCCATGAGTACTGTGATAAAATTATAATTGATCGACCAAAATGGAGCACATTTGTGCTTATAACTTCCAACCAAAAATCCTTTGGTTCTAAGATTCACAGGGTAAATGAGAAAAATAGTAGCTTTCTTCTGATTACCAAATGTTGACCATTACCGGTAAAATCTTGGGGCCTTCATGGGGACGAGGTATTAGCGATCGGGCCATGGTACCTTAAGTAAGCCCCTTGTGGAAGAATCATAAACTGCTTTTTCCAGGCCTGGATGTCCAGAAGGGTTCCACACTAACTAGGCTTGAAATGCGTGGCGAAATATGTGAGGGGATTTCTAAACTATACAATGGAACATTGATGCTGTTGTTGGTGTTTCGGCCACCCCGAGGGGATTGTCAATGATAAACATAGAAAATTCTCCTGGTGTTACAAATACACGGCCACCGTGAAGCTACACACCCGAGGCTATATACCAGCCAAGATCGTATTTGATGTTATTCTAATTATGGGTGTGGAGCTTTATTCCCCACAGTAAGATATTAAGTAAAACAAACAACGCATTTCCGGCGGATCGGTTTGTCTAGCACAGTGTAATAGACGGGGTTTATAGAGAGTAGGGTTTGTGTTTTGAATCTCACGGCAAACCCATTATTTGCATTCAAACATTTCCTTATGTTAGAGACTTAGAGTAAGAGAAGTAAAAATCAAATATTAAACCGGCAAAAATAAACATATTGTATGAGCTTACCAGACCCACACGCTCACCCCCAAGATATATTACAAGAAAAAATGTGTGTGTCATAGCAATAGTCATAGCCTTTGAAATAGTGCGTCTACTTGAGACGCAAATTTGTTCGCTGAGGTGCACAAGGAATTCTCCCTCAAATTTTATGAGTTACAGATTACCGGGTACCTAAATGTCACGTTATAAACAGGTTTGAGCACTCTTTTACACTATTGTAAACAATGCATAACATCCAATTACAAACCTAGACTGGGAATATTGAAAAGTTAATGACCCTGATGAACCCTGTAAATTCCCAAAGAATCTGGGATATCTTGATGTACCCGTTGACGGACAAGAGGGGGTGAGAGGGTTAGTGAACTAAAAAAGACATAACGTCAAATTTAAGTTTATATTATTTTAACAGATTTTTCAAAAGTAACAGAATAATTAATTTGGTTGAGTGATAAATGTACAAGAGCATGAGCAGGTGCTAGAGATTAAGAGAAACTCTTATTTTATTATGTAGTTTTAAGTGGCTATTTTTTGCGTCCAAATAAACGCAAAATGTTACCTACTCTATCTGACCAAGTGTGTCCACCTCTGAAAAAAGGTGCGTCTATGAGGCAAAAACGCAACATAAATGTGAACCTGGTTGCTACACAGATCAATATGTGTTATGGGATATACCCCTTAACCAGACGAAAGGTAATTGCATTGCATTTCAGGTGTTACACACCCAAAAAACATACCTGATTTTACCTGGATGATGGATTGTTTCCCTTCTTCAAAATAGGTGTCATTTTACCAAATTACGTAGACACAATTGTTAACTTTCAAAAAGTCCAAAGATTCAAAAATTGAAGCTCGTTATTTGAAAAAAAGAAAGCAAACACTGGATCGTTCCACTTCACACAGACTAAAGTTTGTTTATCATGGTTTAAACACAGAGCTTGAACACAAATAACCCGAGGTCATGTTAACATTCCCTGCTATTGTGAAATCAGGCACGTCTTAAGCTTCATCAAATTGGTGAAATGAGTGTACATCAGAAAAGGGCACATGAAATTTGCAAATAGTTAATACGCCATTCATATTTGATTAATTTTCAATTAAAAAATGATGTTAATAATAGATAAGTAAGAATGAGTTTTTTATTCTGCGTAGAGTTTGAGGAAGCAGCCATTTCGTTATAGCCATTGAGTTACACGAGGTTCACTGGTCTGCGCGCGTATCCCGAGGATACTTGGGAAATATCTCGCCACTTGTAATGTGCGAAGTGCTATCCGAGTGTTGGTAACGGAACAGGTGAATTTGGGATATGTGCAAATTGCAATCACGAAAAATTGGATAGTCGCCCTGGTGGTAAAAAGGAGTTTGAAATGACCTTATACATCACTTGATATTAGTTATACACGTGACAGTTTATTGACCCACATTTCCGGGTGCACGAAATATGTCGGAAAACTGCATGAAAAAATTGCCGTTTATGAGATTTAAAATCGAAAATGGTATGTATAATTAGTTTCATACATGTGAACCATGCATTTGGGGACAATAAAAGAATGAATAAACTAAATTTGAAGGGTTTTTTAGAGCACGATAGAACTTTTGTAAATAAGGAAAAAGTAAACCAGCTGAAAAAAGCAATTGGCAATTACCTTTCGTCTGGGGTAGAGGGTTAGATTGAACTCTACCACAGATTCGATCTGTGTAACCCTGGTGCTAAACTTACCATGATTGTGAATGTTGTCCAAATGGGTGTAATTGTATCACGTAGAAGCACTTCCATATCAAAAAGCTGTAGCCGTATATTGCCATAGGCTCAGAGGAAGGTTTTATCATCTATAGCATAAAAATCATAAATAGTCTTTGAAGTAACAAAGTTTAGGGTAAATCCTTCCACGTACCAATCCAATGACGTATTAAAATAAAGACAATGAAGTCGAATCTCTTTTTAACATTTGCATAATTTTTCTAAACAAACTACATGTTTAGCATGTTATTTTGCAAGAGCTGGAAAAAGTATAAATAGCATAAAGTATTTTTGGGTGAAATCTCCACCCATTGTGTCTGCGCTGGTCCCTGACTTCAAGAAATACAATGTTGTTTAACGCGTGCACAGAATTATGAGGAGGGCGAAAGTGACAAAATACGGACGATTGCTAGTGACATGACTCTAGATGAAAGCAAATTTTAGATATTTTTTTTAAATAATATTTAAACTTTAGCTACACAGATCGAATCGGGTGTGGCCATTTCGTGACCCACTGATACACATGACCCTGATGAATTCAGCAGACTTTACTGAATAAAGTGCACTTTATTCCATAGAATTCATCAGGGTTCATGTGTGGTTGTGTCAGTGGGTCACAAAATGGCCAAACCCCTGCGAATCCATAATTATGGAAACAATAAATAACAACTTGGGTGAGTAATTTATAATGAGCAAGTTTGTAAATCTGAGATATTTGAGAGAGGGGCTGCTTGTCGCAGGTGCTAGACGGGAATTTTAATCACGGGAGTTCTTCGTTTTATCTTAACTTTTCTCCCGTTTAATGACCATCTGGTCTTTTAACCACTCATACTTTTTAGATTCTACATAGAACCATAGTTGGATTTGATTTTGTTTCTGCACGTCGTATTTTGGTGTTTTTACCCAAAATCAGGAATTCAGGAGTGTAACTAGGGTTTGTAATGTCGGCATTTTAGATACCAATACCAATCGTTCATGCCTACGGTCGGTCTATCATCAGTGAGAAGTACATTTTTTGCCCTACCAATCATAATGCCAGTATGAATTTGCCCATTTGTTATTCTACCACATGCTTTGTGCTGTTGATGTGCATAAGCGCGACACCGGAAACGTTAGTAGGACTGTAGATTTTAGGAACTGGGAAGCAAACTGATGACTTGTTGATACTCCGTACTGTAACTGTTTGGAAAGTTATGCTGCCACTATCTCACCTCTTAAGAAATTCTTCAAAAACCCTTCGTAATCGAGGGGCTGTCACGGTTTGGGAAATGATGTCAACCCAAATCCAGGGCCTCCAAATGATTAGTGATGATAGTGTTTGTCCAATGGACCCACCCGCACTAGTGGAATTTTGTGCTACATTGTGGGATACCACCCCGTTAAAGGGCATTCATTTTGAGGAATGCGAGCAATGGATGCATGCATCTTGTGTCAACATGGGTAGTAGAACATATATTCTCCTTGTCAATACCAGTACATCATGGGTATGCACCAAATGGGGCGCCAAATATTCTGGGGGTCTATGTTTGATGATTTTGAATCGTAAATTCCCTTTAGTCTGCTTGACTCAGATGCGTATCTAAATGATGAGGAACCTGCTGCTTCATCACCTTAAACACACAGGAACAGAGATACTAGTACATCTTGCCGTGTAGATTAAATCAAAGAAAAGAAATCTTGTGCTAGAGTTGAAAAAACTCCTAAACATTTAATTTTCAAGCTTGAAAAAAAAAGTGTCCAGTCTTCATGCAATATTCTGAACAAAGGCCTGATATTATTATCGCCACCGAACTTGGCTAATGTGGTTGTTCCTGGACTCTGAACTTTTCCCCCTGAGTTTGCAGTATTCAGGAAGGAAGTTGACTATTCGCCAGACTAGTCCAGCGAATAGCGTTGTGAATCTATTTACCGGAAAACTTATGCGGGCGCTATTTATAAAGTATATTTATATCACAATAGTATTATCGGTTAATTCCGTAAAGCCTTACGGAGGATTAAAATCAATCACACCCACATCCTCCCTCGCTAGGTAGTGGATAAGGAATCGATTTATAATGCAGGTATCACAGTTCGAATCCAACCATGGCTTTTTCAAATAAAGGTATTTTCAATTATTTTAGAGTAAGAGAAATATTTACTAAGTCCAGTAGTTTGTCCGGGTAAATAAGATTTCAAAACAGTAAGGCGCAGACTAGGCCGGCGATGCGTTGCCATTCAGGAAAGCCTGTTCAGATGGGATATTGAAGGGTCCTTAATTGGCCATCAAGAACCTGTCTGCTTCACCAAATTGATTAGTTGGGAAACTGATCTGAAGGCATCTGGGTTAAGGTGGAATGCAACCCAAAGAAAAAGCTTATGTTTGTTGTGCTTTTAGTAATCCAGATTCTTAACAGGTCCGATGTTGATGATACTCAACAATCCATGGTCTAAATTACTATTCAAAAGACTAAGGGAAAAAAAAAAACTTTGTTTTTTGGGTGGACCAAAAAGTGGTGAACAAATTTCCTGGTAGGTGGTGATTTTAATTGAAAGATATCAAAATGGAGGATCAATCTGTGAAAGTGGGAAGTAGCATTTCAGCCCAATGTAAAAAGTTTATTGACATCTGCAACAGCTTCAACCTCGAGAAGTGTTTACAGAACCCAACCCGGAAAGACAGCATCCTGGATTTATTCCTAGTGACTAATCCTACTGCGGTGGAATCCGTATCCAACTTACCGGCATGGCATGCTGTGACCACTGTATTGTAAAGCTTTTGTGAATAACCAGGCTGTAATAAAACAAAGCCAGTTCGGCGAAAGTTTTATTTATATAAACGAGGTAAATTGACCAACTCTGCAATGACTAAAAGATTTGGAGAGAAGAGAGTTGTCTTCAAGAATTACATTATTCATTCAGTCGAGGGAGGAAAAACTGGTCCAGTTCTGATGAAAAGCGGACTCTCATTTCTCTACCAAAAAGATTTCAACCCCAATTTTTCCCCGCCAAATATACATCAAAAAAGATTTAATCTACCATGGTTTTCGCAAATTCTTCGTCTCCAAATCAGAGGAGGAACACTGCGAGATGTACAAACCGACAGCTAAAAACTAATAGTGAGTTGATGCTGGTACTTCAAGAAGCTGTAAAAGCCTATAAGAAAATCTCAATGATGCTCAGCGACGTTACAATTTCAAATATTTCATCTCAACCCCAAGAAGTTCTGGAAGTAAGTAAAATCAGCAGAGAGATAATGTTGGGGTTTATCCACGGAAAGATGGTAACAAAACACTACTGTGTCTTAGTAAGGGGGAAAGCAAATAACTTCAAGGCTGTTTTTTGCAGGAAATCTACATCATCTATCCCAAGCTTTAAGCAGGACTATCCTGATATGGATTTGTTGGAAATAGAACCCGCAGGTATCCAGAAACTTCGGCATGATCTTAACGCTTCTACGGCATTGGTCCAGACAACATGCCCAAATTGTATTCTCAAGGAATGTAGGCACGAGATTGCTACACTTCTAGCGCACTTTTAATCAATCTATTAGTTGTGGACAAACTCCCTACTGATTGGACGACTGTCAACGTTCACCCCTGTTTTTCTAAAAAGGGGAATCGGAGCGAGTCTAGTAACTACCGTCCAATATCTTTGACTACTGTCTTGTGCAAACTTCGGGAACAGTTATCCATCGTATATTAGGTTTCATCCGGCGTCACCCATAATTGCCTCACAGATTGTCAACATTGGGTTTAGAAAAAACTGGGGGTGCGATATCAACTCCGCATGTGGACGGACATCATAGAAAAATCTGTCGAAAAAGGAAATCAAGTGGATGGAGTGCAGTTCGCTGAGTTCTCAAAAGTGTTCGGACCGTGTACCACATCAAAGATTCTTCTTAAGCTGAGGCAATATGAATCACTGGAAACCTACTTACTGGAATTCTGTTTTTTAACTGCACGTACTCAAAAAAGTTGTCATGATGGTTGTGAGGAGTCTGCTACGGCTGGCGTCATCTCCGGAGTGCCACAAGGCCCAGTTCTTGGACCCTTACTCCTTCCTTCTGTATGTGAATGATATACCATCATACGTTTCCCGGACCAGGTTTGCTGATGATGGCTTCATTATACCGACGAAATAAAATCTTATGTGGATGCGGCCACACTTCAGAAAAGAAAGACCGTGATGCCTTCTGCGATGGGAGAGTGAGTGGGAAATGAAATTTATGATAATAAAGTTTGTCATGAAAATGACCAACCAAAAAGACCAGGCGGATCATCTATAGCTACAACGTCAACAACAAACCTCTCCCAGACAACATCTACTCACCGTATTTGGGCCTCATCTTCAGTGACAACTGTAGCTGGGCATCACACATTAATAAAATCACTAAGAGCACCAAACAAAACAGTTGGTGTTATTCGACGCAACTTTAAATCTTGCAGCAGAGCGAAGTAAAGTCTTGTCTCTACAAGTCCCTGGTACAGCCTAAGCGTGAAGTTGGCGTTGTGGTTGGTCACATTCCTGAAAGAGGAAAGAAAACAGCTTGAAAGCATACAGAATTTGCTGCAAGAAGTGTTGTAACTATACACAGGATGCAACGCGTTAGTGCCTATTGCGGAAATTCTAAATGACCATCCCTTGGAGTCAAGAAGGGCTTATTTACGTATATGTATGCTTTAGAAAATTCCCATGGTTAGTGCGAAGTGATGCAAGCAAATACCTCACCAATCAGACGAGAATACATAGAAGATCTCACCAATATTCATATCGCGCCTCAAGCTAAGGAGTAAAAGTCACAGTTACCAGTTTTTTTCCTGCCACTATACCACACTGGGAATAATCTTCCTGCTTCAGTATTCAGTTCTCCAAAGTTAGATAATTTTAAGAAGGCCACTGCTGAGTTTTTGTTTGGTTGGCAACATGCCCAAAGTTGTCCTCTTGCCCCCGCGCCACGCCACTCTAGTGGGATGCGGATTTAACCGTTTTACAGAGGAATACATGCAGAGCAAAGAGGCATTTGCCGCTACAGGTATTCACTAACTCTGCTAGTAGTATCAGTCAAACCAAAAAGGGGGTGGCCGGATTCAACTCAAACTCGCAGCAACCGCCCTTACTCTTACATTCCACTTAACAATCAATGCACCTCAATCCTCACCAACCCTCCTGCTCTCCTCCTACTTGCTTAAAGTCTTATGTGAGTCTCACTCCTCAAAACCTCCCACCTCGAACTCAAAATCCTTCTTAAGGAATTGTCATCATCCTCATCAACACAAGCCCCATACCAACGTACACTATTCGCCTTCACCTCATATAACAGTCGTACTAACCATCTACAAGATTAAAAAACAATAGAAAAATAAGTCCGGTTGAGTAAAATTCGTTAGAAACTACATTCTCAAATGTTTCGTAAACAGAATAATTTTTGGCAGTATTTGTACAATTTTAATTTGTTTTCTATTTTACATTAGTCTTTATTCTAAAAATAATGGCTTATTTGAAAATGATATTTCCAGTCTGGTGTAGTTTGTTTATTGGAGGCATGAAGTACACAAGCTTTGCTTTGTGTGCCTATGTTTGAAAGGTGCAGCAAAATTTGGCACTGAGGTTGAAATAAATCCGTAAATAATGAATACTGAATAAGGAATAGTTCCCTCATTATGGGCTGAAAAAAAATGTTTATGGGAAATAATGAGCGAGTTTCAAGGGCTGTAATATAGGCTTCTGATTGCCCAGAATGGGTCAAAAAAAATGTTAAATGTGCCTGAAAAGCATATTTTTCCACCCAACCCCACCATGGGCTCTTCCCCTACCGGCAGCCAGGGGTCTTTTACTTTCCCTGCACCACTGCTGAAGCAGGAAAAACTTTTTTTCTCTTGCTTCTTCACAGTGGTTTTGGCAACTCAGATGTGGCTTGAGTCAATCCCACAATGACCAGTTTTGGAAAAGTTCACCTCACAGGGTCTGGTGATCCCACAAAAATCTATCTTACACATATATCCTGATTTTCTATGCTCATTTATGCCCACAGCATTAGTACAATTGAATTTGTTTCGCATGATTATGACAGGTCCTGTGGTTCTTACTTTTGTACACTACCTTTTTATCCCGAGTCAACTGACATAAGTTTGTATATATAGGCACATTGGTAATGCATTGGTGGGATGTGATTCAAAACCCCTCTTGTGCAACTTGTTGTTTGGTCCAATCATTTTTTTACTTTGATTTTAATCATTTTCATATGCTTACCATAGGCCATGAATGCAGGCTGCTTATGTAAAAGACCTGATAAAAGCATAGGCCAGATGCCAATATAATGCATGATGAATCATGCTACCCCTGCTGCTTGGCTATTGTTTGCAATCCTGTATATGCCCCTGTAATTGTTAATATAGGGACACCCCCATTTTTTTTCCCAGGTACATTACACTTGTGTCGGAGCATTTCATTTCACAAATCTGTCCTCCCACCCCATCTCCCAAATACTGGTACACCAGTATTCCTGTTAGGGCGAGTCAATCGGTGTCCATGATCACTTTTTAAAAGTCAAACACACTTTCTGACTCCTCACAAGGCCCTCGTCATCTGATGCACATGATTTTACATACATTCACATTTAATACATGAAACCCCCCCCTTTGTCACTAAGCTATCGCTCATGCATTTTATTCTCAAGTTAAAAAGCAATGTGAATTGACCTACTTTACCAATCTACACTCCCAATGTAGATGCTAGAGCATAGCCCATCGTTGGTAACCCAAGCTTTAGAAAGGGTGGTTATAAAAATCTGAAATTGGTAAAGGGGTGGGATACTGAATTTGTGTTATTATTGCATAAAGGGTGCTTTTTTAAAATGGGTTGTGTCCAGACGAAAAGGGTTGGGTTTTGATTGGTTATAAAATCAAATGCCTATCGTGGAATTATGTTTGCAGACCCATCTTTTTGAGGCGAGTGATAGTTTGCTCCGCTATAGCTATCCTTAAAGAGCCTTTATAGCTCCCCCTGATGCGCTCTTCTTAAGTGCATTGTAGGAGAGTGATCTCCTGGTAGAGATAATTTTTGAGATGTACATTGTCATGTGGTCACTGTTTTCTTAATTCACCTCTCAATACTCCTTCTTTGACTTAGAAGCTTTTAGAGAGCACTCCCCTACCGGTCTTTTTTAAAGACGGTCTGTGTTGCCATGATGTATCCATGGGAAAAAAATATCTAAAAATCCATTGGAACACAAAAATTAAATTCCTACATTGTCATATGAATTTACAAGATGTTGGTTGTAACTGTTATGTGTAGATTTGCATTAGACAAGGCTATGACTTTCCAAGACCAAGATATTACTAAGGATGCTTGGTGTGGTTTCAGAACCCACTGCACACTAAGTGTCGCAGCCCATAAAGAAAAAGCCTGGGTTTTTATTGAGTTCAGTATAAAGAGGGTTGCCTAGTAAAGGCGTGGGACAACACCACACTGGACCCAACTATGATCGCAATACCTGACCCAATGTCACAGTTGATAGAATTTCCTCAACCAACATGTTTTATGATTGCAATGAATTGAGGGGACCCCAGAGAGAACTGTTGCAGTGCTGGCTTCGTCGTGATAGAGGTAGGTCAGAAGCGGCAACATCAAGAAACATTTGGGATGATTGAAAGGTTCACTTCAGTTCAGTCAAGATTCAATAACAATTTTAAAAAATAATACAAAGGCGCGAACTCGTATGTACACGATGTGGAGTTAAAATATGGCCCCGCCGAATATCGCTATCACTAACATGCGCTAAATGTAACTACAACACCCCACCCCTCCGCAACAATCGCAGCACCCCACCCCATCCCCAACACCCGGCAAAACCCAACACCCCGCAACAACCTACACCGAAACCCCGCAAACACCACCCCTGGCCCAAACACCCCTACCCCCTCCCCAACACTCTGCAACACCGAACCCCACCCCCTCCTTTAACACCCCCTAACACCCCAACCCCCCGCAACACCCCACCCCCACCCCAAGACCCCGTAATACGACCTCCCTTCCCAATACCCCGCACCACGCCACTCCCTCCACAACACCCCGCAACACCCTACCCCCTCTCCAACACCCCACCCCTTCCCCAAACAATCCACCCCCTCCCCAACATCACACCCCTCCCCCATTCCTCCCACCTCCTCCCAAACACCCCACAACCACCACCTCCCTACCATGCAACACCCCACCCCTCCTCACACCTGCAAACAACACCCCTCGCCAAAACCATGCCACACCCCACCCCCCTCCCCCCCAACACCCAGCAATACCTAAAAACCCCATTCCCTAACACCTCACCCCCTCCCCTTAGCATAGTAGTCTCATGTAGCAAAGGCATTGGCGTTTATGTACCGTTCAGAGATACAGCAATTACGCATATTTAATGATTTCATTTGCATACCCAAGCCGCCTATATCACATTACTTAACTTTGCAAAAACAAAAAAAGATGTGCCATGATAGGCTTTCATTGCCAGCGCAGTAATTTTGAGTATGCAAGGTACCAGTGTCATAAACAGTAGCAATTACGCTGATTTTGCATATCAATTCGCTCATGTGAATACTCAATTTGCCCAAAAAACTCCAAATCAATAAGTCAAGAACTCAACAGCCCGCTTCCTTCACCAAAGTACTTCACATTAATACATGACTTTTCACTTAAGCTACGGTCAGCAATTTTATTATCAGTTAAAAAAGCAAGGTGATGACACTAATTTAGACACATCTGACACTCCCCCCAAAGGTAGATGTGCTAGAGCATAGCCATAGGTGGTAACCCATGCTTTTAGAAAGGGTGGGTTTATTATAAAAATCTGAAATTGGTAAAAGGGTGGGATACTGATTTTATTGCTATAACAGGGTGCTTTGTACAAATGGGTGTGTCCAGAAATAAGGGTTGGGTTTGATTGGTTAATAAACTACAAACCTGCCTATCTGGGGAATTATGTTTGCAGACCCATCTTTAGGCGAGTGAGAGTTTTGCTCCCTAGGCTCTCTTCTTAAAGAGCATTGATAGCTCCCCTGAGCAGCTCTTCTTAAGTGCATTGTAGGAGGTGATCTCGGTAGGAAGAGATAATTTTTGATGTAATTCCGTGGTTAAATGTTCTTAAATCACCTCTCAATACTCCTTAATTGAACATTAGAGCTTTAGCGAGAGCAATCTCTTTTTTAACAAGACCGTGTCGTGTTTGCATGATGTATCCATTGGAAAAAAATATCGAAATCCATTGGAAAACAAAAATTATATCCAATCACATTGTCATATGAAATTTACAAGAATGTTGGTTGTAACTGTTATGGGTAGATGCATTAAGACAAGGCTAAGATTCCAGACAATTGAATTTACTAAGGATGCTGGTGTGGTTTCAGAACCCACTGCACACACTAAGTTATGTGTCGCAAGCCCATAATAAAGAAAAAGCCTCTGGGCTATTGAGTCAGTATAAAGGGTGTTTTCCTAGAAGGGTGGGTTACAAAAACCACTGCCAACTATGATAGCAATACCTGACCCACTGTCAGTTGATTGATTTCCTCAACCAAAATGCTTTATATTGCATGAATTGGGGGACCCCAGAGAGAACCTGTTGCCATGGTTGCTTGGCTTCGTCGTGGGAGATGTAATGTCAATAAGAGGCAACCATCAAGAAACATTTGGTGATTGACCAGGTTTCACTTTCAAAGTTCAGTCAAGATCATAAAAATTTAAACTAATAACAAGGCGAACTAGCGTATTTACACGATGCGTTAAATATGTCCCCGCCGAATGTCAGGATCACTAACATGCGATAAATTAATGCAACTACAACACCCCACCCCTCCCGCCAACATCCGCAGCACCCCACCCATCCCCCAAACACCCTGCAAACCCAACACCCAGCAACACCCACCGAAACCCCGACAACACACCACCCCCTCCCCCAACCACCCCTCGCCCCTCCCCAAACACTCTGCATCACCAAACCCCACACCCCTCCTGAACCCCCTCAACACCCCAAACCCCCGCAACACCCCACTCCCTCACCCCAATACCACTGTAATACGCCTCCCCTTTCCCTAACACCCCGACAAAACGTGACACGCCGCCCACAAAAACAACCCGCAACACCCGACCCCCGCGGACAACTAACACAACCCCCGGCCCAAACACGCCCACCACCGCCAACAAGCAACACCCCAGGCGCCCAGGAGCCCAACATCCCTCCCCAATATACCCCACAAACACACCTCCCTATCACCATGCAACACCCCACCCCCGCCTCAACACATCGTGCAAAACAACACCTCTCACCAAAACCCTGCCCACCACCCCCTCCTCAACACACAGCAATTACATAAACCCATCCCTAACACCTCACCCCTGTCCCCCCCCGAGGGACATAGTAGTATCATGGAGCAAAGTCGAGCAAAGGGAATTTGCGTATCCTTAGGTAACGTTTCAGGATCGCATTCACCTTTAATTAGTTCATTTGCATACCAAAGCCGGATATTAACTACTTTCAAAATTGCAAAAAAAAGATGCTGCCCCATGATGGCTTTAATTGAAGGCAGGAATTGAGTATGCAAGGTCAGTGTAAACATAGCAATACGCGGATTTTGATATTAATTAGCTCATTTGCACTACTCAATTGCCCAAAAATCGTCCAAATCTAATTCAGGTCAAGAACTCAACAGCCCCTCCTTCACCAAGGGACATCATTATACGCCTTACAAAATCTAGAAAAAACTTGTACACAGGCCTTTGAGGAAATTTTCATAAAGTTATGCAATTAGATACTTAATGAGCATTATTTTACGCCAAAATCTATTCAGGTCGAGAACTCATCAACCCACTTCTTTCCACCAAGCTTATATATTTTTGCCCTACGGAACTCCAGATAAAACGTATACAACGTGGGTTAACCATTTTGTCAAGGACGGACGACCTACCCCACGAACAGACGACGCTGCCTCATTTTATAGTCCCCGTTCTGAACTCTTTCGGCAGGGACAATTTAACACCAAGATTAAACAAACACATCAAGTATAATAATGCAAATAACCTGAAATATAGGATAGAAATATTACATCGTAATAAATTAAAGGTGCAGTTCTTGATTCCAGCACCTTCTTGTTTTATTCATTGTTCGCAAGATATCTGTGAGAAAAGCTTATTCACAAACCTTTGAATTGATTCCAATCTTGCAGTTTTGTGTTATGAGGCAATTGCGTTGTTTCCATGGTCCCATAGGCCATTTGCTGTAATTTTTTCGTTTCCAGATAAAAATACAAATTGTAAATTTCGAACACTACGACCAAATTTTGCATAGGATAGGTACATCATGGCTTACTAAGCTAGAACAGTTCAGAGATTCTTTTATCACAATTTTTGTGACCGCTTGTGTCACCTCCTTAAGGCAGGAAGACACAAGGGATTCACTTTTGGTCCACTGTTATTTTGTTGTTGCTGTTGATGTCTGTTGTTGTTGTGTTGTGAAAAGGGTAACATTTGCTTGTAATATCCGCATACTTCGATAGATTAAAACCAAACTCGAGTCATAGATTCAACATGGGATCCTCCATTTGTTTATGAGGTCAAAGTCCCAGATCCCACGGTCAAAGGTTTTTTTTTTGTCATGTGAGGTCTCAGTTGTAGATATATCATTTGTAAACACATCTCAAGTACAAAAGGTTTGACGTAGATTAAATAGTAGACAGACTGACAGGAATCCCTGAAATGTGATTCTTAAAGTGCAGCAAATGTTTGCCTTAAGGAGAAAGGGGGCCAAGACAAAGTTTCTACAGGGTCAAATTTTTAATTGATCCCAATCGTACTGAAAAGTATACCATGTTAATTTTTCTAACCACAAGGATTCAGGAAATGGTAATAGTTTGTACTATCTACAACGTAAAGTTCAAGATTATTAGATTAAAAACACAAAAATCAATAAAATGTCCATTTTCAGTTGTACAGGGGTCAAATTTTTAAAGTTGCTCCGATTTCGGATAAAAAATGGTGCAAATTATATGTTTGGAGCTCCAATAGGACTCAAGTAAGAAGGAATCGTTTTGAGGTCTCAAATGCTTGCTTAAGAAAAGTAGGGGGAAACAAGCTCAAGCCCATTTAGTGCAATGGACTTTGACCTTGCTTTGTTAAATTAAATTTAAAAAAAAAAAAAAAAAAAAAAACATTTCTTATTTTAATCCTATGAAACCCATCAATAATTTGCATCAATTTTTTATCTAAATCGGAGCAACTTTAAAATTTGACCCCTGTAACAAATGAAATTGACCCTTTTTTCTTGATGTTTGCTGTTTTTAAGCCTATAACTCAAACTTTACATTGTAGGTAGTACAAACTATACCTTTCCTGATCCTTATACAGGGGTATACTTTTGCACCATGTTTGGATCATTTAAAAATTAACCCCTGTACAAACTTTGTCTTGGCCCCCCTCTCTTAAGGGGGTCACATTTGCTGCACGTAAGAATC
The DNA here is from genome assembly GCA_023653785.1 of Ophioderma brevispina. Taxonomy (NCBI): domain Eukaryota; kingdom Metazoa; phylum Echinodermata; class Ophiuroidea; order Amphilepidida; family Ophiodermatidae; genus Ophioderma; species Ophioderma brevispina. The sequence continues at coordinate 47,667 of JAMKCH010028727.1, read as the reverse complement.
ATGTTTCAGGGGTCCTTGTCAGACTGTCAACATATTTCATCCTTAAACCTTTTGTATTGAGATGTGTTAACTACAAACAATGTTGCTGAGCTTCCCGGTGGTAATAGGCTGAATGAAAATGTTAAATGACTAATTTGAAAAGTTAAGTTCACTGGAACCAAACTGAGTCATAGGTGCAACATTGGACCCTCATTTGTTAATGAGGTTCAAAGGTCAGATCCCAAGGTCAAAGGTCATGTGGTCAAGTTGTAAGATATGCTGTAAAATCGGTAAACGGGTGTGGCCATTTTGTGACCCACTGACACACATGCCCTGATGAATAGCAGGACTTTACGGACTAAAGTGCACTTTATTCCGCTAGAATTCATCGGGGTCAGTGTGTCAGTGGGTCACAAAATGGCCACACCCTGAAAATGTAAAATTGACTAATTTGAAAGTTGAAGTCAATTTGGAACCAAACTTGCGTCATAGGTTGCAACATTGGATCCCTCATTTTTTGATGCGGTCAAAGAGTCACATTGCCAAGGCAAGGTCATATGAGACCTATCATTACAAACCGCGACGGCAGGCGACAAATGCGGTCCGAGGACCGATTGTATTTTTGGATTAGCAATTGAACCTTAACGCATGTTGAAAAATTTGTGCCGAACATTGTTTTGTTCTTGCAAGTGTACCAGTGCGAAACTTAGGAGAGAGAATTGGGTTCGCCATTCAATTTCCAGCATGCAGACTGACTTATTGACATATGCATCTAATGACTGAACTGAAAAAATTGATGGCCAGACCAAAATTTTACTAGACGTGGAAACTTGTGCATCAGTTTTGGACGCGAGATTCAGAGCGTTAAACAGGAACCCTAGTAAGCCATTGAATGAAACTTATTATGGACAGCCATTTTTGAACTGCAGTGGAGTTGATAATAACAAGTTAAAGGTCCATGGCCCGATGGGTAATAGCCTCGTCCCCAGACCCCGGATGGATTTCTTAGAAGTGGTTATTATTGGTTGTCTAAAGAAAGATGCTCTTTTTTCAATGACCCTGTGAAATCTTAGGGTCTAAAAGATGTTGGTTTGGATGATATGAGCGAAAATGTACCAATTTTGGTTCGACCAATAAATTTTACACAGTGCTCTATGGGGCTTAAAAATCACATTTTTTAGATCTCACATCAAAACAAAAAAAAAAAAAAACGGATTGAAAATTCGGCGTGAAACTTTATAGCTGGGGGTTTTGGGGTCAAGGTAATCAATCAAGATGAAACTTTAATAATTACATCGGACCATCCCTTTAAGGTTGGTAATACTTAAACGCATCTGTGTTGCGGTGCCAATATATTGATCACTTCCATGCTTAATGCTGCAACAAACACCGCCAATGAACACGATCAGTTTTAAATAAATTTAACCATCATTGCAGTAACTGCATTGCGTTATTCGGAAAGCAGTGGCATACCGACCGGGAAGGGGGGGGGAGGGGGGCAACAGGGTTGGGGGGGAAGGGGGGGCCATTGCCCTCTTGCCGAAAAAGCGGATGATATGGGCCAAAATATGCATTTTTTTTAAACATTAAATTAGTTTTTGAAGAATTTCAACCATTTTCAGTCCAATTTGGGGCCAAAATAAAGTAAATTTGGCAATTTTCCTGTGCTACGCGCGCATTTTTCAAGTTAAGACTTAATTGAGCAAATCACCGGGACATTTATGCATTTTTTTGCCCCCTCTGGCGGAACGACTTGGAAATTTGCCCCCCTCTTGATCGACGCTTTGCCTCGTACTCCACGCGGTGATCTGGGAAGACCTGCAATTGTGGAACCACAACTCACGGCAATGCATGATGCCGTAAGTATTTTTCATTAAATGCTTATTCGGTATTTTGAAGAAACAGCCATTTCACCAACATTCGGCATGCTCTAGATAGCTACCAATATTGTGTCAACCACCACCCTACATTTAAAAATGTTTTTCAACTGTTCTTTGGATTAAAAAATCACATTCACAAGATTGATCACAAGAAGCAAGCTTGAATTTTCTTTAAAATACAAAATAAATGAACTTTTTTGGGATTTCCACAGCATCTCAAACGGGGGCAGAAAATCCTAACGCTGGCGGGTTACGGGAAACATAACATCGACTTTCATATGCTTATGGACATATCCAAAATTTTTTTTTTGTTACAAACCATCATTCTGACAATAAATTCTTGCAATAGAGATAAAAACTTTAAGTGTCACGTGGCGCTTCTCCTATGTTTGTCAGTTATTTCTGGCTTTTGGGGTTCATTGAATACTCTAACACATTGTGTAGCATTTTTTTTTGTGTAGTGTACCCGTGTTCTTCACCATGTTGCTGCAAATGATAGTAAGACTTCAGGGTCTTCCAGAAACCTCTTATGGCCAATTTTATCCGTATGTCTTTCCACAACAAAGAGCCCAAAACCGGTCAAATGCATCCAGGAATCACTGTCCTAGCTATTGGTCAATCAGGTGATTGTACTCGACTCAAAATGCTGCACTTACAGATTAATCCACGGCTTATATAAGGATGGTTTTCTCACTTGGCCGTGACAGATGAAGGGGAAATTGTAGGAACCATTGGTGCCCTGCGTCCACCGATAGCTTGGTTTCATCGGATTCTATCATGTTACCGATAAATTTGAAAATAAAGGTTTTGAAGAAAAACTTTTGGGAGACAAGCCTCTTGAGCATCTGGGAGATAGAAACATTGGCATTGAGGTTGCTCTTTCAGATGTTACAAGTGTGAAGAACTTGGTTTCAAGGAAGAGTGGAGAAATGGACTTCCAAGGAATGGGGGTTGCCCTACCTCCAGAGATTACTGGTGAACCAAGCAATCAGGCCATTACAAGGAATGCAATGGGAAAGTGGTAGATTATGAGACACAACGTTAGCGTGTACACAAGGTTCCGCTGGTGTTTAGGCTGGTGCAGATCTCCAACTAAGGGAATATTAAGCCTCGAAGGTAAGGATACATTGTGCACTGTATTTTAATTTTTGGACCCAAAACAGGTTCTGGAGGTGTATTTTAAACGAATTGTCACAGACTGCAAACTCACCAAGAAAACCCGATTTTTTCGAAGCTCTGCCATACCAGGAGTCGACCCTGGGACCGTGCTCCCCTGGCTACAAAAGTCACGCCCCTTGGTCCAAGTCCCCAACCGCGCAGTGATAGATAGAGCAAAAGGGGATTCCTCTTTTCAATCCATGTTGTAACATTGCTCCACTTCCTCACAAGCTTACCGCATCCCATGCCTTAACTCCTGCCTCCTTGATACAAGGTACGTAATTGCAATCATTTGGTCCCAATCCAGCTGCCCACCAAATTTGTCATGTAGTATCTTCAAGCGTAATTCTCCCGAGGTTTACCGCAACTTATTTCTTAGCCCTGCCGCAACGGGACTCTCAACATGGGACCCCTTGGTCTGAAGTCCAATGGCAGTGAATATGTATGTTTAACCCTTCTGTTTTCATACATATACCTCTACTATACTGTCGGAATTTCAAAGAAACTGCAAAGTGGAGCTTTGAAACTACTTCAATACACATACATATGGGTCAAAGGTCATTTAGGGGTCATGTGAGGGTAGGCAGGGACATAAGTATGCATATTCTATGTTCTAATTGTTTGTCATGGTGTGCAACTGTTTTGTACACAGAAACCTAACATTTTTGCAAAAGTAGCTGTAACCTTATACTTGACATACTAATCTTATAAGCCATCCATATTGGCAATTTTACTTCGAGCAATAAGCAGGCCAGTAAAAAAGAGGTCAACCTGCCTTTTAATTCCGGTCTTTATGAGACGATGCAGGCTTACATTGCAAGTACATTGTATTGTACATGTACATTAACATGTAGGTGAAATTTGCTGTGTGTCCTGTGGTGTAATGTGCAGGTGTGTTTTGGTATGTGTTACATTGTTGTGTGTGGTGTCTCATGTGTGTGTGTGTTTGTTGTTTGTGCAGCACGCATGTGCTCACTAAGTGAACAAAGCGTGGGTGTAAGTATACGAGTGGGTTGTGAGAGTTGTAATAAAACCTATACATCTATGCTGTCTGTTTTACATAGTTTTGTTATAAAAATGCTAATTTGTTTTTATATTTTAAATGTACCTGTATTGTAAATGTTTTGGTGGCAGGCCTTCTTGGAGAATCAGTACGAGATACTGAAGAAGTTACCCTGTAAAGAAGATTAAATAATAAATAAATAAATACCTACCCTTAAATGAAAAGGCACTCGACCCAATGAGACTGCCTAGATCAAGGAAATCAATAGTAAACGAAATAATTAAAGCTCATACACAATCTGCTTATCGGACTATCAGGGTTGGGTTTTGAAAACCAAACTAAGTAGCTTAGAAATTATCAAAACTTGGGTTAGGTCGCCATGGAAAAAAACGGAATTATGAGGCCAGGTAAATTCATCCGCTCAGAAAGGTGTGTCAAATTATGTTGAACACAGAGAAGTTTTAGGGACATGCCACAAGGTTGTACTTGTATGGCACATGGAATGTGGGACTTTTGTTAATAAATTTGGACTGAGCAGAAAGTCAAAACATAACAAATTAAAATCACACAGACGAAGGCGGCCAAGCTTCTTTCATATAGCAAAATCACGAAACAATCAAAATAGTAATAGAATACGGACACAAAACTGATTTAGGCACGTTGGAATACGGGTCGGTCTGGGTGTTCCCATGACCCATATGCCCTAGTATTGCCCGTAATTCATACAAAATAAAAATCAGAAATAACCATTATCGTGGAGTTGATTTTCAGCTCAATGATTTTGGAATAAGAAATATCAGCTATTTCATCAAGATTTTGTTTTTCATGTTAAACCAATGACAGCATCTAAAAATTGGGGATTTCTTGGCCGCCACAGCCTAGAAAAACTAAGTTAACAAGGAAACTAAAGCTCCCTCTCTATGTTTGTTCCGTTGCACACATTATCCTCGGGCTTTAGTCATAAGATTTGTAATGGAGGCAAATGCCTGTCGTTGTCATCGTCCGGATTCCAACTATACAACCCGCTACGTGCTGTATTTTGGTGGCCGCAAGCTATAGCTGGAGGGCATCTATTGGCATGTGTATGTGGTGTATGTTTGTGTCACTAAATTGTGTAATTTTTTTAAATTGCCTAATTTTTTGTTTTAAATTGACCTCAATTGAAAAGTTGAAGTGCCAATTGGACACTACTTGTGTCATAGGGCACCATGGGATCTTCATATGTTGATGGGTAAAACGTCATGCCAGCGTTAAAGGTGTGAGGTCAAGTTGAAGAATATGCTAAAAATGATAGTTTTTTTGTTTTAAGTTTTTAAATTGACCTCAATGAAAAGTGAACTTGTGTCATAGGTGCATCATGGGATCCCTCATATGTTGATGAGGTCATGTGCAAGGTCAAAGGTCATGTTGAGGTCAAGTTGAATATAGGACTAAAATGTAAAAATTGACCTCCATTAGACTGTACCCCAGTCTCGGCTCTGTCTCTGGGGTTAGAGCGCACTTGGTTAAAAGGAATGCAAAACGGCTAAAACGTAAAAACTAGAGACTTTTCAGGCCTTACCACCCTCGGACAGCCCTGCCAAACCAACTTGTCAAATTGCACAGGGCTCCTGGAATTAACTAGTCAACTGGTTAGGGGAGAGCCGCCGAGATTGTACGAATCTGTAGGGAAACTGTTCCATGCAGTATCGATTCACAAGTACCGTGACCGCATTACCTTGTGCACATCTCGGTACTTTGAATGCTAATGGGGGAACACCAGATCCGAACCACAACAAAGGTGGTATAAATGGCACGCGACACATCGGTATCAGTATCGATTAGAGACCGCAGCTCCGTTATCAGAGTGCCCAAGTAGAAAATAAAAATAAGCAAGAAAATAAAAGACGTGGAAGGAGAAGCTAAAGAAATCAGAAATGTCTTGTGATTTCTCTCGTTTTTTGTTTGTGTTTTGTTGGTGTTAGTATTTCCTTATGAGGATGGGCTGATTCATTATGAAAATAAATAGGGCCTTCTCATGCATTACTGCAGGCAGCGTGGCCCCAATCTTCCCAATCATCTCAATTAATGGTAAGCTAGCGTGTCAACAAACTGACCTAAAATCAGCCTTGTGAACAGGTAAATTAAAAAAATGGTATGTTCAAATGGTTGGCTAAGTAATGATCATACCTGCTATTTTCCTAAAAAGGAAAGGTCAATTCCACAGATAACCCGATTTTCTTTGGATTTCCTGCCATTCCTTCCCTATCACTTTTAATGTGAACATGCTGGTCTATACGTTTTGCTTTTTTAAAATAACAAAATAATTAAAATCTATTTTAAATAACAAAACTTGGAACTCAATACCAAATAACAAAATTATTACAAGCATTTGCAGCGAATAGGTGCTGTTTAAAAACGAATAATTATACTCTAATCAGATAAAGTCTCACCGTGTTGTTTGTGACGGGAGGCATCTGCCCAAAGAGAAAGCCATGTCCCTCCTGGACCCCAAACCAAGGCCCTACGCAGGGGGGGGGGGGAGTCCAATTTTCTGCTGATTTTTTTAAATAAAAAAGACTCAATAATTATAGAAATTCTGACTGGAAACTCCACTTTTGGGTGATGAGATGCACAAAGTTTAAAAGGAACATTTTTCAGATCAACTGTTAACCAACTAGTCTACTTTTTCTAAGCCTGAAACCCCCAAAAAAAATCTGCGTATGGCCCTGCCTTACCAATGTTTCCTTGAAAATGGTGCATGCGGGAAATCTCTCCCTAGTCAAAAACATTACGCTAACATACTGTTCAAGTGCAAAGGAAAAGGTGAGAAAGCGGAAGCCATTGGTGTATTCGCACCCGATAACACAAAGGGGAAGCCGAAGACGGTCCAATTCATGATTTTTCGATTTTAAAGGTTACAGATTGGAGAAAATTCGGAAAAAGTTGACTTGTTGGTATCCGGAGTTCAAAAAGTACCCGCGGGTAAGATCGACTTAACGGGAAAATATGTGCACGTATTCTTTCCAAAAAGGTTACACTTTTTCGAAGTCCCGACCCCACGAATCCTGTGTATGGACCTACTCCCTTTCCTTAGCTGTGTAGCAGGATTAATGGCTTGGTCAGCCCGCTGCGCTCGGTAAAAGCCGTCGGCCTAAGTGGGAAAACTCCCCTCCCCCTCCGGGTTGTCAGGCCAATTCTAAGGGTAATTTTACCGAAAAATAGTTAACCCAACACTGTGCATCTCCACCAGGTGTGACCTTCGACCTATGGTGGTGACCTTTGACACAGACTGTTCTGTGCCCAGCTCAAGTAGTTATACGTAAATTGACCTCTAGATGACCTTTTGACCTTTGGGTCACGCTTCAAAAACATAATAACAAACATGAGGACTGTTCTCCCCTCCCTTCTTGCTAAATATTAGACCCATTTAGCACCCCCTGCACTCCCATCTGGAAGTGACGGTATGCAAGGATGTTTGTTTAGACCCCCTTTTCAGTATCGTGTAACACAAAACACACCTTTTTAATTTCCACCCAAAGTCCAATTTTGTGAAATTTTACCACGCTCACCGACCCCTATTTTGGAAAAAAACACCAAAGAACCTCTATTTTTTAGAAAATTTTGCAACAAAAAATTAAAAATCACACCCAGAGACCCCATTTTGGGAAAATTTTCATATTTGTCACTCGGAAAAAACCCTTATTTTGGATAATCTAACCCAAAGGGCCCTATCTTTCTCTGTCACAGAATGCCCCCTGGGTTGCAAGCACGAACCTAACACCCATATCCATTTCATATGTTGAGTACCCCCCTATTAGCCATATGTCAAAGTATACGAAATGCATAACCGGACAACAAAGCAAAAACAGATATGTTTTTAGTAGTTGAAATCTAAGGATTTGCGATACGAGCCATGATAATATTGTCTTCAGCAAGCTTAATTTAAGATGCATGAGGCGTAGGTTATTGAAAGAATAAATTAAATGAAGTCTTTATCCATATTGAGTGACAACTATCAAAATAAAATGAGTTTGTACCGTATAGTAATATGAGCAATAAATGTTCACGACAGGTGTTATGGATATTTGATGTAATAATAATAATAATCATAACACTACTTAGATTTGATTAGAGTTTCGCAATAAAAAATGCATCATCATAAAGTCACTAATAAACATCAAATCAGAAACGGGATGAGAGGCCGAAAACCTGCCTGAGCCACGCACTGAGCCTCCAAAACAACAAGTGCCGCGTGCGACAACCCCCAGGTGGTTGCCAACAGCGACTCAGTCCCAGGGCCCGTTTTAAAGCCTGCCGCAAAAATAAGCCGTCGCACTGTTGGCTGGCTAAGTGTCTCTTACGCACATATGGCACGTCGAGAGACAATGCGAATATATCAGAACATGTGGTTTTGACTATGTTTTGGCGGAGTACTTCCCCCGACCTCGGGGAGATTGGAGACGTACACAATTCGGCGGGTCCACGGATATGGGTTGAAAGAGTCAGTTTAATTTGCAGTCGTTATGTTTTCAATCACCTGGACCCGAGGGAGGGTCTAACCTCAATTGAAAAGTTTGATGAAGGTCAATTGGAACCAAACTTGTGTATAGGTGCACCAAGGGAGATCCTCAATGTTGATGAGGTCAAAAGTCATATGCAAGGTCAAGGTCAGGAGCGGCCCACAGCTTATATTTCTTTTAATTAATATAAGCGAGCGCAAAGAAAAGAACCGGTGAAATTCTAGTTATTTTATAGCCAGTAAAGGCCGACTCGGAGAGTTCCCAAGGATGGTACTCTTCAGTTTTCTAAGAAATAAGTTTTTTTGCACATTACATAATGCTGGTCCAATATTAATCACTGTGTCAAATAGCTAAGCTCAGAGCGATGCCCCATATAGAAAGCCCCGTAGATTAGTGTAGGAGAGCGATGACATCGTGCACGTCTGGACAAAAGCATGAAACGTGGCACGACCATTCCTTGGGGGCACCAAAAGCAAACGTAGAAGGGCGTGCCCAAATTCGGACCTCATTAAAATGACGTTCATATGCTCCGCCCCCCTTTTTTGCATATATGTAAATTATGTCGAAATGGAAATTCCTTGAGAAACATTCATGTGTGGTATCCAGGGTTGGCACCCGCCAAAAATTTAGTCCAGTAAATTTGACGAAAGTTGCTTCACAAGACTGAAATTCAAGTGCAAATAGTGCATTTTTTATAAGCTGTTTTAAGGTCTCACTTTGCATTTTAGTGCCGGGCGACAAGGCCTATAATTCCTTTGAGTGCCCGTTAATTTGGCTGAGTGCCGGTTGGTGCCGACGGGGCCGCCGGCCATAGTGACAACTGGTGGTATCAATAAGCCTGGAAATAGAGAGGTCTTTCTTAAAGATACTTTAGTAGGGTATCTTAGCTTTTGGGGTCATTATAGGTCATTAAACGATCATGGAGATCATTTGATATAAATTTCACCAAATTTGGTATTATCAAATTCCACCACATGGGTTGCATCGTGCATACCATGAAGGGCCCAGTGCATAATATGTCAAAGATTTTGACAATTGTCAAAAATAAAATTATCCAAATAACTTGATTTTGGTTCATATCCAAAAGGTAAATACTATGCCCAGTCATGAACAATAGCATATTCAATTTCACAAATTAGATTTTGCTGGATATTACAAAAGTGGACATGCTGCTGCCGTTACATTCCCCAACGGCAATCAAGCACCTCGTCTCTTTTGATGTTATTTAAAAACAGAGATTGTAAATTGAAAGTTGCTAATACCTTCTTTGATTAAAAAGTTGGTTTTTAAGAATATGTGTCATTATTAAGAAATGATGGCATTTCGTCGTGAGGTGAGGATGTAACACTTGAAAACATGTCTGCAACAGTAGTCCACACGGTATACAGTGGGGAAATAACCCTAAAGATTGACAGGTGATTTTTATCTTTGTTTTTTTTTTTAAAGTGTATTTTTGGAGTTTTGTTTTTTTGTTAAAAAACTAATAACGTTTTGCAAAAGGGACTGTTACTAAAAATGAGTAACTCAAAAAGTACACTTTTGTGTGTACGTCACAAGGGGGGGGGGGGTGTTTTTTATGACTTGGTCATGTAAACCAAGAATGTGATTGGAATTGAAATTTTCAGAGCTAAATATATGTCAGAGTTATTCAAATACAATTGCCCAATTCAAAAACACTGAATAATTAGAAGTTTCTGGGTCCCCAGTCACTGGTGGAATACCTTTTCAAGACACGGCACACAAAGTCCAGAGCAAAAACTCCTGTGGCGAGTGGTGAGCAACTGCAGTTCACTAAGCAATAGAACGTACTTTATGCAGCCCTACCTTCAAGCAGTTCTCTACTTACCTTGGAAATTTCAGGTAGCAAGGTCTTCAATAGTCCTTTCAGGATGTGTCAACTCTGATAGGTAGATCGCGTCAACCAGAGCCTCTAAGAGCTGGAGCATTTTGATGACATGCGGGGGGAGAACTTTACACTTAGAACACTGTTGTAGGACATTTTGGCCGATTGAGGCGATGTAATTCATGATGTGCATTGACGTCCAGAAATTTGAGGAAAACAGACAGGTGTGAACATTGGAAATTTGTATACCATGTGTAGAAGCTGCATAAATTTCCCACATGTGCAATCGTAAGAATAGGTGAGCAAATAACCATCTTCATTGATGGCTACTTTGCCCGTCAAAATCGGAATTATGAGGAAGTTTCAGAGGATTTACTGCATAGTTCCGTATCCAGTTTTTCTCCTGTGGCATTTGTCGCTACAGTTGGCAACAAGTAATATTTCGAACTTTATTTCCTTTCTAATCATCTTCAAACATTTTATCATAGCCCGGACATTTTTTATGGCAAATTCTGAAGGTTTATTTAACATTTATACTCGTACCCTATTTGACTTGCAGTGGTTGTAATAAAACTTTGTGGCGTTTTCCATTATGCAATAGATTCAAACCCTTCGAAAATTTGAATGTTTATGATGCACCTGGTTTGAAGAAGCCCGAGCGGGAGATGGTATTACACACAAGCACCTATATAGTGCTCCATAATTATGGGTGTAGCCTGTCCCCGGCCCTCATTCATAAATAACAACATTGAGGATAAGCCATTACCGTTTCAAAGGATGAAGGATTTAGCGGAAAAAGGACTGAATATCACATAGCTTCAAGGGCGACGTTTTCATAGTGCTTTATCATAGCTTTTTTGTAACCACAATGTCTCAAAATGCCCTCTGATATTTTCAGGAAACAATTTATGCATGAATTGAAAATCCATATGGTTCATGGCAAAGAAACCGGGTGATAGTCCTGTGGGGGGGGGGGAGTTGTATGCAAAAGGTGGATATGATGCGGAAACATGGACTTCCGAAATGACCCCTAAACAAGTTTTTTTTTTTTTTTTTTTTTAAAAACATACCCCTAAACAAAGGGGGGCATTTTTTGTCTGTTTTTGCTACCATAAAAAAGTTTTGTCAGTTTTGCCACTCTAACAAGTAAGCAAGCATTGTGTTGATACTATGCCCTTAGTATGGCTTTTCTCACGTTGCTTTACTTCAAATACATTATTTTGATTATTTTGATCTCGGGTAATCACAGTTTCGGCAGTTCGAAAAAACCATACCCGTTTTCAATTATTTTGCTGTTTTGACACCTAATCGATGTACGCGCGTTATCTCGCCTGTTGGAAAAAAAGAGACCCATTTTACGCCCATTTTCTTGTCACCGCATCAGACCACCTTTGATACAAGTGGCCCCCCCGGGGTGCTAGTGTTCCCAGCACTATGTGTATAGCACGAAAGTTGGTGATAGCGAAGAGCAAATCATATCACATAAAGAACTATATGAAATCAAGAAATTATATCAGAGTATTGGAAGGTTGGACTCTTTGTCATCATTGTTCAAGAGTGTTCCCCTTATGCACTAAAGTCTGTAACATACAGAGTTACATTCCTCAAAAGCCCAAATACTCTCGTCTTTCGTCCGGTCTGTATTTACGAATGACAATGGAGGATGTAGCAATACAACGGTCGGTGGGGAAATGGTGCTTGAAATAATTTAAGACTGGCCTTCAGACACCAGGTTACATATGTAGTCTCCAAATATTAGAAAAAAGGATCCATTTGTGAGCTGCAAAGCATTCCATTCAAGCTTTGCCCAAGTATAAAGTTTGGAGACTTGATGGTTGCGCCAGGTCTTTGTCATGTGCCAACTTCAGAATTGAATTAGTTAGAAGTTTCAACACGCAATCCCGGCTTCTTAAAAGGATTGTTGTCCAACAAGATCCCTTCCAGAATGTTGCCAATCATGTCGACAGCACAGAGCCATTTCTATGTGGAGGCCCAGCAGGTGTGTCGGTATACTGTGACAGTCACCAAGGAAAACTATCAAATCTGCTCGTTCATTGTTTTTGTTTTGTTCTTTTTATTTTAAGAGATTTCATTCATTATGTGCAGAGTTCCTGGATGTGATTTTCTCCGTTTTGAACCTTAGGAAAAGACACTTCCTTGCTGCAAGTATATCAGGTTTTACGGCAGTATTCTGGGAACAATTTGTGGGTAAGTCTGTAGCGTTTCGATTAAAAGTGTCAGGTCAAATGGTATTGGGTCAATGGTTACCAAGGTCCCTCCCAGAAATCCACCAAATATCTGGGTATCTTGTAGAACTCCTAACACCATAATGCACCTTTCAGATAATTTTGAACAAATATTACAAGCTTTTTTGGACAGGAAAGTCCAAGTGGCTATTTGACTTGTTCTTTGTTTGACCATTAATCTTGTGTAAATCGTTTTTCTATTTATTAATTACTTTTAAATTTTTACTTGATATAATTATATATATTTCTATTTTGATATGATTAAAGTATACCTAAAACTACATCATCTGTATCATCATTTTATTTGGACTCAAAGCTATAAACTTAAAAATGTTATTATTAAGTTTTAAAATTGATTTATTTTAAATTTATATTCATTTTTAAATGGTTTTATTTTATGATGGGGTTGTTGGGGTTGAAGGAACAAATTTAATATGGATGCCATGCCGCCATTTCACATGATTTGTAGGACATTTTTTAGTCATTTCCCAAGCTCCCTGTCCCCACTGACGGCTTGCAGAGAAAATCGGAAACCATCAACATGGTACAAACATTATACCATTGTATTGACCCAAGTGGTTATAAATATCTGCAAGCAATACTTCATGATTTAATACGTACTAGTATAAACTTCCACTTAAACAACAGCTTTAACAAAGCGTACACAACAAGCGGCAATATATAAACATTCGGGGGATTTATAGTTTTAGTGTTAATATACTGCAAACATGCCTAATAATACTAATTAAACCAAATGACACTGGGGAATATGTAGGAATAAGGGGTCAAAGTTTGGACAGGGGTAAAATTGTATTGTTTGAAATATTAGAAGGTATAGTTCAACAGTATCTGTGATCAATAGTTTTATTACAATAGGCACTAACAGTTCAAGGTCATCATGGGTAAAATTTGTCCAATTTGCTCAAATGGTTTTGAAATTGTTCATTTGGTTCACACTAGATACTATTGATATATAGATTCTTAGTAGTTTGACATTTCCCACAAAAAAAATATAGACTTAGAGTTATAGTTAGTGCCCCAGTCACATTTGCATTCTAATATGCAACAAAATATCATATATGTTGCACCAGTAATATTTATAACAAATTGGGTAAATCTAAAATTTACCCCATTGTGACCTGAACCTATTTTGACTCAACAATTAAAGTTACTTCCGTAGGGACACTATACCTTTGTAATCCTTGAAAGGTGTATGAACATTATTTTCAGCTCATTTGATCATTTTCAATATTTTGAAGCCTGTATAAACCTTGCCCACACTTACATATTCACAACAAAGGCTAGGGCCACGCCGATAACTGTGGGCTCCACGGCGTCAGGAAGGGCATCGGGCCGATTTAAAAACTGCTCCAATAAATCCTCTAAAGACAAATACAAGGGGGCACCAACCAGCCCGAGGTTGGGGTGGCCGTCACCTACCTAACACAAGAAGAAAGTGTGAAAAGGGAATTACCCCGGGCGCGCAGGTTGATGATCATGACGGCTTAAAACTGACGAAGCGGGCTCGGGGTGAGGGTTGGAAGTCGGAATGTAGGGAGCATGAGAGGAAGGGGTGCAGAGATTTGCGAAGATTAAGGAGAGGAAGGTGGTTGAAGTGTGTGGTGTACAGGAAAAGTGAGTGGAGAGGGGCGGGGGCTAGGATGGTGGGGGTAGAGGGAAGAAAGTATAAGTTGTGGTGGCAGGAAATAAGGATGGATTGGGGGGGGAAGTATTGGTTTTAAGGAGGAAACTGTGTGAGAAGGTGTGGAGGTGCGAAGGAGGAGCGATAGGGTGATGACAGTTGTAATGGTTTTTGAGGGGGCGGGTTAGTGATGGCTCATAGCGGCTATGCTCCGCAGCGCGGTAGAAAGCATGAAGAGAAGGAGCATTTTTATGATGAGATGGAAGGGGAATGGGATATGCAAAGTGCGGGTGAATTAGTTCTCTGTGATGGTGATTTCAATGGACATGTGGGGAAAATGAGATAGATGGGTTTGGGGGGGTTCACGGAGGGAACGGGGTGGGGGGAGAGAAAATCTGGAAGGAAGGATGCTGTTAGAGGTTTGTGATGAGAAGGAGGCCTAGTGTGTATAGCGAATACGTGGGTTAAGAAAGAGGACAAAGGAAAGGACCTTTAGTTCATGGGGGAAAACGAGTCAGAGATTGATTTTGTGCTTGTGGGTAAGGAGAGGAGAAAGTTTTGAAGAATGTAAGGTAATTCCGGGGGAATTACAACACAGGTTGGTGGTTGCCGATGTGGAAAGTGGAAGGTGAAAAAAACAAAGTGGTGAGGAAGGCAGTGCATGAGAGGAAAGCATTGGAAGCTGAAAAAAAGAAGAAGAGACAAGAAAAGAAATTTGAGATGAGAGGAGGCGAGGCTTGTGGGGGATGTGTCAGATCTGTGGGGGTGTTTAAGGAAGGGGTGTTACAGGTATGTGATGAAGTGTGTGGGAAAAAGAAAGGAGGAAGGAGAGAACAGGAAAGATACGGGGTGGTGGAATGACGAGGTGAGGGAGGCGATAGGAGGAAGAAGGATGCGTATAAGGAAATGAGGAGAAATGGGACGGAAGAGAAATAAAGTGAGGTATAAAGAGATTGAAGAAGCGAGCAAAGAAAGTGGTTGCAAGGGCGATGAAGGAGGAGGCTGAGAAGGGTTGAGTTGAGTTGAATTTGAATTAAAAAAAAGGTGTATAAGTTAGTGGAGGCAATTGAAAAAGGAAAGGAAAGGATGTTGAGGGCGGAAGATGTATGAGAGGAAGGATGGAAAGTTGAACTTCAGTGAGAAAGATAGAGGGCAGGGCTGGAGAGAGAATATGGAGAGAATCATGAATGAGGGGAAGAAGGGTCAGAGGGTGGAGGCTGATGTGGGGGAAAGGCCAGTTAAGAGGGTCAGTCAGAAAGAAGTGTAAATGCAAGTGGAGAAATGAAAACAGGAAAGGAGCTGGACCCTCGGAAGTGGTGTTGCAGATGATTATTGCGAGAGTGGCGAGATAGGGATGGCTGTGATGATGGAGCTGTGTAAGAGGGTTGTCAGATGGAGGAGGAATGCCGGGGGAGTGGGGGCTGTGAGTGTGTTAGTTCCATTTTTAAGGGAAAAGGGGATGCAGTGAGCTGTGGTGCGTATAGTGGTGTAAAGTTTTGGAGCATGCGATGAAAAATTGTGGAGAGGGGTACTAAAGAACAGATTCGGAAAGATGGTTGGAAAGTGGATGAGATGCAAATTTGGTTTTATGCCAGGGAAGGGACCGATAGATGCAGTGTTCATTTGAGGAGGAGAAAGAGGAATTATTGAGCAAAAAGGAAGAAGCTGTATATGGCTTGTGGACATGAGAAAGCCTTTGATAGAGTACCGAGGAAAAGTGATGGAGTGGGCCAATGAGGAAGAGGAGTATACCAGAAGTGGTGGGTTAGAGCGGTGCTGAGTCTGTATGAAGGAGCGAAAAACAAGAGTTAGGTAGGGTCTGAGTTGGTCTGAGGAGTTTGAGGTGAAGGTGGGTGTGATCCGGGTTCTGTGCTGTCGCCGTTTGTGTTGCAAATTGTGGTTTGAGGGGGTCTACGGAGAGTGCAAAAAGAAGGTTGATGGAGTGTGATGCTGTATGCTGATGATTTAGTTTTTAATGTGTGAGACAATGGAGGTTGAGGGAGAAGTTTTGGCAAGTGGAAGAAGGCATTTGAGAGTAAGGGCCTGAAGGTAAACCTTGGGAAGACTAAGTGTATGGTGGTGGAGAGGAGGGGAGGTGTTAGTGAGTTAAGGGGACCCATGGGAATATGTGGAACGAGGGTGAGGGCAATTCAGTGTGGTGTGAGAAATTGGGAAATGGATTCATGGGCGATGCACAAAGATGAAGAGAGTGACCCCAAGTATGGCAAGGGACTTTGTGTGTGGAAGATGCAAGAAAGGAGTTGAGGGGAGTGGGAGGAGGTGGAAAAGTTGTGATCGGTGAAACAGTTGAAGGAGTTCACCATCCAGGGGACAGGATTAGTGCGGGTGGTGGTGGATGTGAGGCGGCTTTGACAGCCAGAGTAAGGTATGGGGGTGGTGCAGTTTAGAATGTGGAGAGTTGTTAATTGGGAGAAGATTTCCTTTTAAGATGAAAGGGAGTTGTACAGGAGTTGTGTGAGATCAGTGATGCGGTATGGGAGTGAGACATGGTGCTGAGTGAAAATGAGATATGGGGGATTTTAAGAAGGGCAGAGAGCAATGGTGAGAGCAATGAGTGGTGTGAAATTGATGGATAGGACGAAAGACTGAGGATTTGATGCAGATGTGGGTTTGGAAGAGGCGGCTGCTGGACCGACTGCGAAGGCGAATGGTGTAAGATGGTAGGGCCAATGCTGAGAAGGATGAGGAGCATGTTTTAAAAAAGGGCTTATGAGTTTTGAGGTGGGTGGTTTGAGGATGAGGGGTCCGACCAAAGAGGACATGGAGGAAGCAAGTGGACGGAGGGAGAGTAGGAGGGTTGGGTTGGGTTAAGGATGGGGGATGCGTTGAATCGGGCGAAGTGGAAGGAGGGAGTACGGGCGATTGAATACAAATGTGAGGTGAATCCGGCCACCCCCGGTGTGGGGACAAAACCGGATTAAAATTTTTGGTTTTACTACTACTACACTACTACTTTGATTTGGTAAACTTTGATACGCTGTTCTTAAAGGTTTTCCCAAACAATTCTGGAGGAAAAATCGATCTGTTGCAATTAGGTTATTAGTCATATGTTTTACTAATTTGGCTGGCCTATCAATAACCTGAAAATAACTGCAAGTGAATATTAATTGTATCATTTAAAAGGCAATTTATTCATGAAACCTCCAGTTACGATTACTGTGTGCCCTACTAATAATACAAGGGGTGTGGTTATAGACATTATTATTGCAATAAAGTTGTTGTGGGCTTCTCCACCTGCAATTTCTCAAAATAACCATAGGAGTGACCAATGAGATATCACATTTTCATTTGACACTTTGACACCAGCCTTAACTACGGTTATCACCCACAATCTGGGCCATGGTATCGTATGACCTTTAATGATCCCAAACTGACCTCTGCTTAACAAATGTTCGAATATTTAGATCATTTAGCACTCTACATGCTCAAGCTTTAATTTGATACCAAAACTTGATATGATTATAGAACGTAATGATTTTAACATTACTACGAAATATTGTATAAAAAAGGGCGTGGCCTCTATGACGTCATTATTGTGTCGAAATTTTGGGCACCTTCTGAAATTGCTTTACATATCCCAAGGAAGGTTTGCATTTGTGCAAGTTCATGCTTTGTCCAGAGTGCTGACGTTTTGGTGAAAATTATGACTTATCTACTTAACTAATAACAAAATGAGACTTTTATATAAAATTGGATACGGAATTTTTATGCACAATATCCTATATGGTTACTGTTATATCAACATAAATGTTTTACTGCAATCAAAAGGAAACTCGGATCATTCGAAAATATGGAATTGGGCATGTTAAGAGGCAGGAGCTGAATACACCGGGGCCTTATTAAGGAATTCGGTTTACCCCCACTACAACGAAAAGTTGGACACTTTGTAGTTCGTAGGGACCTCTACATCAATGCTAGGTAGGTAGTACTCTCAAATTGTGGGATCACTTTTTCAATAGGGGGCCAATTTAAGTTTACACAGGGGTCAAACTTTTAAAATGCCCCCAATCAGGTTGAAGTGTATGCCATATTGTCAATCTAATCATAAGGATTCCAAAAATGTATAGTTTGTGCCATCTCACGACATTGGTTTGGGAGTTTAGGTTAAAACTGGCTAAAATGATAAAAAAGGTCAATCTCAAATTGTTAAGGGTCAACATTAAAAGTTTTTTTTTTTTTTTTTAAAACACTTGCAAATTATTGCCTGGGTAAGAGGATCTCCCATAAAGTTAGTTTTGATGATGGAATGTTTACTTACGGAGATAAGGGTAAAAGAAGGTCAACGCCAATTGGATTATGTGGCCTCATGACCTAGTGTTGCATAACATGATAACTATACACTTCAGATGGTACAAACTATTCAATTTTGGAATCCTTGTAAAAAATTTCCCCCAAAAAATATTTTCAACAAAATTGGAGGCAATTTTGATGGTGACCCCTGTACAAAATAGTAATTGACCGTTTTTTTTACCATTTTAGCCATTTTACATTATAATCCAAAACCATTGGTATGAGATGTACAAAACTATACATTTTTGAATCCTTATGAATAGACGGACAAAATGGCATACATTTCAACAGTTGTAGCATTTAAAAGTGACCCCTGTGTAAAACTTAAATTGGCCCTTATTCAAAAGTGACACCACAATTTGAGAGTACTATACTAGCGTTGACTTGATATAGAGGGTCCTACTAACTACCATAGGTGTCAAACCTTTTCTGTAGTGAGGGGTAAACGATTGATGTTTGACGTGGGTCCTAGCTCCTCCATATTTAGGGGGATAATTTAGTTCTTAGTTGACTATTGTAATAATACACAAAAGATTATATTTTAAACTTCTCAGAGTCAGCCGTTAATGAATTCTATCATTACATGTAGTAATTCTTAGCAATTTTTTATATGACAGAGGAAAGGAGTAATGGGTATGAGTTGTCACCCTCCTACACAACCATCCACCCATCGCCATCGCACCCCTGCTCACAGAAAATGTCGGCATTGCCATATGCTGCTTCCTAACTCTACTGAGCAGTTCCTAACAAAAAGTATTCATTCGACTCACCACTGAACTATCCTCATTTACAAGGATACTGACAACTGATTTTGCAAATGGTGCGATTGGTAGACAGTTCGGATGTAGCGACCATAGGTAATCCTGGTTCCCTGTACAGAAAGCATTTGGAATACTTAGTCCGGGGCCTGAGCCCGGAGGCTGACACTGTATAAGCTGTTTTTTCTAGTAGCAAAAATATTTTGGGGTAGGATATTCAAGATTGCGGAGTGGACTCACTTCGGTACAACTTGTTTAATTAGGCCCATTTAGTCACCAAAGCTGGACAAATTTAAGACTGAAAAATCACTTTTTCCAAACCTTTGAAAAGCCATTCATGGTAATAGTGTCATAATATACATGTACCTTCCTTTGAAATCCTACAGTAACAATTTCTTTTCATTTTGGCCTTAGGGTTAGGACTTTGTTTTAGGTACAATAAAAATAATTTGTTTCCTGTAGAATTTAAAGGGAGGTACATATGGAACCATGTGTGCGTAACTGGGCAGTCGATCCAGAGGGGGCAAATTTCCTTGGTCGTCCCAACCAGGGGGCACAATTCGTAAGTCGTCCCGGTGATTTGCTCCCATTAAGTATGAATTTGACGAAATGCCGCGTACGCGTGAAAATTGCAAATTTAAGCTGAATGGTTAAAATTCCCCGAAAAAGAGGGATAAAAATGGGCTTTTGGTCAATCGTCCGCTTTTTTTGAGCCAGAGAGGTACACTTGCCCCCATCCCCTGGTTGGTACGCCACTAATGGAACCCAACCAGTAATTGCTGTTTCACCCCTGAATACTACCTGTGATTGGTCACAATGGAACTTTTTAATTTTTTTGCGCCAATAGCAACCTGGTAAGAATGGCTTATATATTCAACGAAACAAAACAGGCTCAGTGCACCCATTGGATTACCCTTTATTCCGTCATAGACTAAAATGTATGATCACGGATAAAGCGTGTAATTTCCAATGGTGCACTGAGCCTGTTTCGTTTCGTCAAATATCATAAGCCGTAAGAATGATGTTAGGGCTTAAGTAAGTTGGGTGACTAATCATGGTGGTAGGGCATTCTGAAAAATAGACTTTTTTTTTAATCCTGTATAAATATAAATCAATCGTTGTAAAAATGTGACGCATTTTCAGGTATTAAAATCGAATCATGATTAGATTGACTTAAAAGGGGCATTTTGTGATCCACAGCCTTGTTCCCTCCCCCCCAACTTCCTACAAAATACATCTGAACCATTGGCTTAAGGTAGTGTCAACCCTATACTTTTTTGTTTTTACACAAATTTCTGATTTTTGCCCATTTTTGATCAACCTGTGTTCTATGTTACCAACAAAGGTTTCCAATGCATACAATCCCGAGTTGTATTTTTTGCCGATTTAAAACAGCTATTTTGACCCTTTATAGCACAAAAATCCACATGGTCTTAACGGCGGGAATTAGAACATTTCACGCCATCAGGCGCAAGCGCAGCATCGAGTCGCGCGGTGAAATTTGTGCGGATAATGAAGCGTGCGCGTGTTTATTGTAACTTTTGTGCGAACGCATCTTGAATAAACGAAAAACAATATTGAAAATGTTAAAACCAAGCGGCTAATTAGACCAGATGAAATTTAAATGTCTTTATGATTTTGGAGTTGGAGACAAAAGATGTTGGGATTCATATAATAGTGCATAAAGATGTATTTCATACTTACACAACATACTCAATTTGAAGTTCAAAATAAAGTTATTTGAGAAAGTAACAGCTTGAAATGGCGTGAAAAGTCACTTTTTTACTAAAACCGATTTCGCTCTGTTCATTTCCCAAATATTAGGCAAATTTCAGACAAGATAACTCCAAAAATACCGAAGTAAAAGGTAGGGTTTAACAGTTCCTACGATAGCAATCGGTCTTCTCTAGCGGAGGTTTTCTCAATTTTTCATTTTCGATTTTCTACTAAAGATATTCTCCAATATATTTTTTTTTGCAAAAAAAAATTTATTTTATTTTTTATCTCCAGACCACAGAGACTCTCAACATTAAACACAGACAATGTACCAATACAAATTAGCAATGAATAAATGTACAGATGTTACATTATGAAATGAGGCTTTTACCAGCATAGCATTGTCAATACCTAACTGTGAGTGAATTGTGTATGCAGTAACATTTTTGTGGAATTTCCTACATGACTAGCCGGAGAACTAGCTTCAGTTGACAAACATTGACATGCCTCCAGGGAACAAAAAATAACCGAGGCACCGAAGGCAATGCCTTCGTGCCACTACCAGTTGCCTTGATGCCTACATTTTTGCCATTCTTGGCCCTATTCATTAAAACATGTAATTGCCTTGATAGCCCGTTTACACAATTGAAAATTGCCTTGGACAATTGGGTGCCCTGGGTTGTAAATTCTTATTTTGCACCGGCATGCCTCCTAAAAGATCAACCGCAAAACACGCATAGTTAGCCAGATGCACCTCCCCCCCGGGAAAAATACAACCCGAGAAAAAAAAAGGCACAAAAAGCATTCAATAATAAATCTAATAAATACGTGTCAAAACAGTGCTCATCCATAAAAGTTTCAGGGGGACAACTTCACAAAAATACCCATAAAAATACACACAAAAAAAATTACATAGGTCCTCGGACCGCTTGTGTCGCCTGCCCTCACGTTTGTGAATGATAGGCCTAACATCACCTGTGACCTTGGGTAGTGACCTTTGACCATAAACAAATGGGGTTTGCATGTACTCCACAACAAGTTCGGTTCCAACCGACGTCAGACCCAGAAATTGAGGTCATTTACATTTTCAGCCTATTTTACACTTGACCTCAATGACCTTTGACCTTGGTATGTGACCCCTTGACCTCATAACAAAATAGGGGATCACATGTGGCACCTAAGAATCAAGTTTGGTTTCCAATTGAACTTCACTTTTCAGATGAGGTCAATTTTACATTTACAGGCCCATTTTACAATGACCTCACATGACCTTTGACTCATTATTGACCTTTGATCTCTCATGGACCTTTGACCTCATCAACAAATGGCAGATGCCACGCTGCACTGTGACCCAAAATTGGCTTAAATCCATCAAAGTATATGGACATTAGAGGCAAATTTTAACCTTTTTTTGTAACAAACAGACATCAACAGACATCAACAACACAGTGGACAAAGTGATCCTATGTGTCTTCTAGCCTTAAGGAGGCGACAACAAAAAAAGCATGTAATTTTGGAATGAGATTAGTAAACCTTATTGTAAACATACTTTTATCATCAACCTGAAGGCCAGGGGGACGGACACGATCCTACCTGGCAAAAATAGTTAATGTGCGGTATAGTAGTTGAGAGTTAAAATCATACTAACTCGAGGCCAGAGAGGACTGGACAAATAGACAAGCGTGGACCACAAACTAAGTTCTGGGCCATCTTATTGAGGCAAAATGACCTGACAAACTATCACAATTTTTCAGAAAAGATAACTCCCAAAATACCGAAAAGGTAGGTTTCACTTTCCTACGATAGCAATCGGTTCTTCTCTAGGGACGGTTTTTCCTCAATTTTTCATTTTTCGATTTCTAACTAAAGTTTCTCCAATTATATACTCAAATTTTGGAAAAGCAGGTAAAACTCACACTTCTTTGACATTTTCCTTATATTCCGAAAAGTAAGCTCCTACTTTTTGTAAAAATGAAAAACCTTCCCGAGACAATTGGTCTTGTTTCTAAAAATGACATAAATCATGAAATTCAAATTGTTTTTGTTATGCTGTCTGAAAAATTTTGTGGCAAAATCATGTGTTTTTAGTATTTTCATCAAAATCCGGAAAGTTTACATTAATCTGATGCCATCATCGGTTCACATCGTCCATTTTCTTTCTAGATGTATACTTTTACGGACAATAATCAAATATTTGCAAAGTTACAACCCAAAGATACTCGTAAGCTCAAGGTTTACACTACCCTTACTATGGGCGTCACAGAAGTATGCATGCTAATCTTATGGTCATATTTGCGCTACTCTAGAATAATTCTAAATTCACAGCTTGGCATTTTCTGTCCGTAAACGAGACGCAATTACATGGCGTGATTACAAACATTCACTCATACATAAACTGCATTGTCAAATCAACTAAAATTTTGGGAATAACCTTTCTTGAGGCCTTAGTAGTAACTATAGACACAACTGAATGACTGGCATCACAAAATGTACCGGTTAATGAAGATCTTAAACTTAAAATTGGCACTCTTTTGGTGGAACATAAAGGTACTTAGTCTGATGCAGAGCTATTAGCAGTGCTGAACCAAGGCCTAACTTACCCTAATTGAATGAAGGGTTTGATTGAGAACTAGGGACACTTGCAATGAGTTAGGAGCCCTCATGATGTGTAAGACATGGGAGTTTGAGATTCAAAGTACAAGTTAGATGCATAAATCAAAAGACCAGCTAAATATTGGTTTTGCAATTTCATTTTAGTGTTTGGAAGAGAGGATCCCTTTGTACAAGGTAGTCATCCCTGGTTTAAGCCAGGTTTTAAAGGTGCATTTTGTGATTCAGCACCTTCTGTTTTTAATTCATTGATCACTAGATATCCTTGAGAAAGCTATTCCAAAATTTGAGCTGGTCCCGATCTTGCTGTTGTGTTATGAGGTATCTCTTGTTCAAGGTGCAACACGAGTTTTGGGTCACCATATATGCTTCATAGTAGTGATTTCATATAGATAAGGACCAAAATTGATTTCTTCTTACTTGGCTAAAGAAATACCTTGAAAGTGAAAACAAAAGGCAATTTTATTTGCTAAATTCATACAAATGGGCTGAATTTAATTTGCTCCTACATTAAAGTTTCAAATTTCACATTTGTTTTTAAATATTGGTCACTAACCCTTTCACATTGTAACAGTTTTTGATTGATAACTTTACATTCGTGCAAAAATCAGTAATTTCACATTTTTTTAGGACCCGTGTTTTTGTGGAAATTTCTCATTGCCCTTTAAAAAAGTGTGCACAACAGACCACCATGCAGTGGACCAATTTTTTGTTGTGGGCCCCAGCTATAGCTGGCAGGACCACTTAGCAATCCATTGTGCTTGTATGTGTTTGCACTAATTGTTAAGTTTTTTTTTTAAATCGACGGGATCAATTTGCAAATTGAAGTTCAATTGGACCAAACTTCGTCATAGGTGCAAACCATGGATCCCTCATATTTTGATGAGGTCAAAGGTCAGTGGCCAGGGTCAAGAGGTCATGGGCGGCCCACAGCTTATATTCTTTGAATATAGGGAGCGCGAACGCCGAGAATTGCGAAATTCTATTTTGTTGCTCAGGCCTACGTGATTACGCAGAGCTATTGTTCGGCAATTTGTTTGACTATCTATCACTCTGTCTGTTACACTTGCCATAATTGTCTTGGTTGCCAAACGCTTTGGCCGTTTGCAGCGAAAATCGGTCAGCATAATCATTGAACCAAGGGGGACCATGTGGGGGGGTTCACAGATTGGGGTCAGGTTCACGGGGGCCTTTTTTAAAGGGGCCATTCTTTGAAAGATCTATAAATTCCTTGTTGTGCCACAAACACAATTTTTATAATCACTAGACTTGGTTAGAAGAACCGTTGACCCAAGGTCCATAGGTGGGGTTCACAGATTGGGTCAATGGTCACATGAGCCAATTAAAGGGGGCATTCTTGAAAATCTATTATTTCCTTCTTGTGCCACAAATCAATTGCTATTAATCAATAGACTTGTCAGAAGAACTGCCTGAACCAAGGCCCAAGTGGGGTGTTCACAGATTGGGTCAAAGGTCACGTCCACGGGCCGGTTAACGGGGCATTCTTTGAAAATCTCTAAATTCATTCTTGTGCCACAAATCAATTGTTATTAATCACTTTAGACTTGGTTAGAAGAAATGCTGACCCAAGGTCCATATGGGGTGTTCACGATTGGTCAAAGGTCACTTGTGGGCCCAATTAGGCGGCATTCTTGAAAATCTATAAATTTCGTTTGGCCACAAATCAAATTTTATAATCACTAGACTTGGTAGAAGAAACCGCTGACCCAAGATTTGCCTATGGGGTGTTCACAGATTTGGGTCAAAGGTCACATGGGCCACTAAAAGGGGCATTCTTTATTAAAATATCTATAAATTCCTCTTTGGCCACAAATCAATTGCTATAAGAAATAGACTTGGTCAGAAGAACTGTTGACCCCAAGGTCCAGGGGGTGTTCACAGATTTGGAGTCAAAGGTCACAGGAGACATTAAAGGATCATTCTTGAAAATCTATAAATCCTTCTTGTTGGCCACAAACACAATGCTATAATCACCAAAGTGCATCAAAAGACCCACTGACCCAAGGCAATATGGGGTTCACAGATTTGGGGGAAAGGTCATGTGGGTTCCGATGTAAAGGGTGCATTCCTTGATGATCTTGAGGATGCGGGCCTACTACTAAATAGTAGGCCCTTGGTCTCAAGATCATCTGGGGGAAATATTTCTCACATCTCCCTCATGAGCAGGTCTATATTTGTCTACTATTAAATGCCAAACAAGGGGTGCTACTCCTAAACGTCTCTTACTTATGCACATGTGTGACTTTCACGATTAATATCGCCATGGAAAATGTTGTGACCCCAGGGGTGGGGTCAAATAAAAGAGAGGGGAAAAACCAAAATTACTATAAAGGTAAAACCGCGGGTGCTTACTCCTAAACGTCTTTTACTCATGTGGGGTACTTTTCACGATTTATATCTCCACAATGGAAAATCAAGGAAATAAAGAATACTCTAATGTAAAACGGGGGTTGCTACTTAAACGTCACTTATGCCTCATGTGGGGGACTATTCACGATTAATGTCCCCACAATGGAAAATGATGTGACCCCTGTTTCTTTTTCTTCTTTGGATGTTGTCAAATTAAAGAGAGGGAAATAAAGAATACTATAAATGTTAAAAAACTGGGGTGTTACTACTCCTCAATGTCTTACTATGTCATGGGGGGACTTCAAGATTAATATTACACAATAGAAAAGGTTTTTATGTGCCACAGGGTGGTGTGCCCATATTAATAACATGCTGAGCTACAGCACCATTGGGGCTCTTGTTTATTTAACCCCTGAGGTTACCGCGTCAATTTTATTGGTTCATGATTAAAAAGGTTAAGGGTTGGTACAGATATATAGGTCTATTGTAATTGGTACTAGAGGTTATATCACACCGCCTAGTTATATCATGTATGCTGTAGCACAAAGTCTAGAAGACTCGCTTACGTTGATCTCGATACCGCACCACTTCCCGTCCACCCTTTTTTATTCCTCCCGGTTCACGTGCCCGCGCCTGTTTTGCCAGTCGTTGACTTGCTAGATAGATTTTCTTCCCCCCCCTACATAAACCCATATGGCTATAGATTTTACTCTTTTTTTTTTTTTTTTTTTTTTTTTTTAACAATGTTCAAAATAATGAGAATAATGTTTTAATGGTTGCCTTGGTCCGATTTTTGTCTACGGGTTTTACTGATATGAGAGCAGTGACACTTGTCACACTGACCATCAAGTACGGGGGAGAAGAAAGAAAGTTGAGTGTTGATTGCCTATAGACACGATAATGGATAGTGAAAAGCCCTATTTACTGCTAATATTGATGGTTAACCATTAATACGGTAGGTAGTTTTTTTTATTCTGTATCTTGAGAAAGAAATAGATTGAAAGCTGAAATTGCAGGAAGACCAAGAGGGAAAATACGGCCTTTCATCTGATATCAAAATTGATACTACTACGGGGTAACTCAGAGGGGTCCCAAAAATGATCGGAACAAGCACTTTAATTATGCGTACAGGATGAAAAATAAAAGTTTGTTGCGTTCTTAGCAGACAGCCTTGATCAAGGCTAATATAGCCTGGTCAGATTGCCTTGGACGCAGGGGGTTCTCAATGGGAGGCACGCGGGCCAAAAATTCGGCCCGCAACCAATGATTTTTGGCCCTGGACTTGCTCTAAAACATAAAATATTAAAGGCGCACACATAAGAAATTCTGCGGTATTTGGCCCTCAAGGTAGGGAAACATTCAAATATGTGTGCTATTCTCTGGCCCTTCAAGGTAATATAATTGCGAAACCCTTGCCGTTAAGAGAAAAAAGTGTGTTAAAAAAGCAGTTCATTGTGAGGTTTAAAAATGCTACTTCAAAATAGCTGATGGTGTCGCTTGGGGTGCAAATCCTGGGGTACACGTCATCCCATTTTTCCAAAGTGAAGGGGAGGGGGAAAATATTTTAAAATGCCTCCCCTCAGTCCGCATGCAGTGGTCTATGGTGTAATGTAGAAATTGACCGGGACTTTTGTGACTGAAACACAACATGAAGTGCATAAAAATGACTTGACTTGTTGAAGGAAACGGCGAGTTGGGGATGCGTACCCATAATGGCTATTGATTTCCCCAATGACATTTTTTGGATTAATGCATCCACATTCCACAATGTTTTTATCTGGATTTGCACCCCTGACAGCGACACAAGAAGACAAGCCATATTCAAGCACATGTATCTGGTCTCCTGCCTTAAATCTCACAATTAGCTAAAACATTAGAAGTAGCATTGTGTAAGTGCACTAATAATGAAAGACAAATGACAAGGGTTGTAGAACATTTCATAATTTATTGTTAACTTTTGATGCCATCTATCTGCCATAATATTAATACTGAATATTCACAACAGAACATGTCAAATGCCAATTCTTTTACTTTTTAGAAAAAGTGTGCAAATGTCATTATAATGCAAGTTGTAATGATGTTCTGCATCTACCTATGAGCTATGAATAAAAATGCCACATTTGCATGATAAAGCCTACTGCTTAAACCAAGACATTGCAAGCTTATAACCAGCTAAATATTACACAACAGTGCCAAGCAAATATTGGAGCCTTTCTTTTTCACAAAATTCAGCATTATTATACATCAGAAGCTTTGGTGTAGTGCACTAGCGCATATCGCCCAACACAGTAAATAAGCAATATTATTATGCATAGCTGCCGTGGTGCAATGTCGCTGTGCAACCGTGCTCAGTTCTCTGAGTGTATATATTTGAATCTTTCCCCATGAGAGTTCAGCTCACAGGAGCATGATAGCACTGTGAATGTTTCACCCTTTGCAGGGTTCACTTTGCGGACTGGTATTGGAATAAATGAGGGTGTTACATGACAATGCATTCACTTCTTGGCAAAATTTTGGTTTTATGTAAGAAAATGAACCTAATCGAACTGTTGTGTAAATGCTCCCAATCAAGGCTCTCACCAAAACTGCATAAGAGCAAATATCATCATGGATAACCGACCTTTTTCAACTGCATGTGTGAGATTCTGGCCCGATATTATGGTCTAGGACCATAAGCAGTTAAATTATCTCATAAGGCAGCTATTCACTATTTTCTACTTCAATTGCCAACTCTGATGTTTTCATTGCAATCTTTAACTCCAAGATAAAATAATAATGAAGTAAAATTTTACACCTGGAGTGGGGATCGAACCCACGATTTTCAGATTATAAGACGAGTGCCTATAGACACACGCCACGCAATCCGAGCCGGCAGAACATTGCTCTGTTGTAATACTGGAATAAAGTGTACACATAATCATGAATAGCGCTGCTATGAGACGAGTTGAAAATATCTGATCCAGGACCATACCTTTGGGCCAAAAACTCACAGCAGCTTTTCAACTTCCCAAAGACAAAATTTGTAACAACTAAGGGCAGTGATTCCAAAGTTCAATACGTGTGAGCTAGTCTCTGTAGGGAAGATACACACATTTTTGTGGTTTGCACAATTTTCCTTAAAAATTACATGGTTTCTGGTGGGCATGATACAAGTTTTGAGAAATTATTTATCAGGTCTGTGTAAGTCTTTGTTTTAGTCAACCTTGTAAATTGCCAAATTGTTCAAACCATTTACAAGATTGACAAAATGGTTTAGTATAATATTAGGGGTGGGCAAGTTACAACTTTTTTTACAAAATGAGTGGATTTTATGGCCAAGAAAGAAATCCAGCAAGCTTTTTCACTGAAGATAAATTTTTGGGTTGGTTCCATGGATTTTAAGTTTTGTACATAAAGTCATGGGATTTTGAGGTTAAATTAGTTATTTGCCACATACAAACTAATGATAACTATGTAAAATGCACATACATGTATGCTAGGTATATTGCCTCCCTTTGTAAAACCATAAGTTCCAAAATAACCAAGTTCATGATTTTCTAGAATAAAGAAAAAATGTCTACCTTGCAGAGGGCATGTAGTCACTCATTAGCATAGCTACAGCTTTCACCTACTGGTTTAAAATTATTTATAGAAACAGGAATACACCGCTTTACACACAATGAGTTGTCTGCTACTATTATGTTAATAATAGTACCACACATACACATGCTGGTATGAAACACCCAGTACCATTCACATGTATTAGCAAGTTATGTAACTTTCACCCACTCACAAACTAGTGGTCTTGTTTTGGTTGTTCTGTGCATTGCCTTGCCTCAATTGGAATGAGTTTGGAAAAAATATATTTTCTGCCATTGAGAATAAATTTGCAATTTTTTTCTTTGACAATTATTTGTCTAAACCTATTGATGAATTTCTAGCAAAATCCAGAATGAAGATCATGCTTGTTTTTTGTTTTTCTAAAAGTAGCAGAAAAGCCCAAAACTTAAACTTCACGGAACCAACCTAAAATATTATCTTGAGTGAAAAAGCTTGCCTGATTCATTTTCAGGAGCCAAAATGGCCATAGAATATTCTTGTTTTATAAAAGATTTGTAAAAAAAGTTCATACTTGCCCACCCCTAATAATATGACTTCCTCAAGATCTGTATTCTACTTTCTGGACCAAACTCACAGCAAAGGTTCAGATGCATTATTTCCCAATTACACTGACTTGAGCATTTAAAGGTTTCACATGGCATGACAAAACCTGTATCTGTTATATTGTTACATAAAAAAATACTGCATGCCAGTAAATTCTGGCAGGGATGACAACATCTTGATACAGGAATTCTAGCTGTTTTTACAGAATGTAAACATCCAAATTGTTTTCAAATTTGGCAGAACTGTGCAAGTGGTGAATAAATTGCCATGTGAATACTGTCATTTTGCACTAGATTTTCAGACTTGTTACATGATCGTAACATTTATGCAATCACCCACATAATCATACAATGCAAGAAATACCAGGATAATCTCAAAATTGGTCTCCAGACCTACACAAAATGGTGAACTATCCCTTCAAGGTATAGTCCCTGATTTCATGATAAATTTTGAACAGAAAACAAAATTGCTTATATTTTCTTCCCTGCAACCCTGTAAAAACAAATTTCATGAATTGATTGTACGGGCTCTACATTTATTTGTCATTTTAGGGTGGAAGATGAGTTGTGCTCACAATGACATGTAATACAAAGAAGACCCTAAAATAAAGGTCATCCCTAATCGGTTTAATCTGTAGAGTGGATAAATGAAAATCCAGACCTCCATCTGTATGATCACACAGGCCCTCTACAACATGGTTGTGGGGCCAAAAATTATGCATTTTCATGAGCACTGACAGAATCTGAACGAACAAATGCATTCAAATGAATCCAAAACAAGCCTAGTCTTAAAGGTGCAACGAGAGATTTCACAAATCAGGTGTCCCTAAACAAATCGAAAGTACTCATTTTTGCCCTAATGTAAAGCCTTCCATCAAAAATATCCCCATCTGAAAGGGTTAAGATGAGAAATGTTTCTTTGGTACAAAAATTGTGAAATTTCTAATTTCGTATAGGAGCAAATACGAAATTCAGCCTATGTTTTACATTGAAATACAAGCAAATCAAAATCACCTATTTTCTCTCCTAAGACATTTCTGTAGCTAAATACAAGGTGAGAGGTCTATTGAGCATTAAATCTATATGAAATTACTATTATGACACAATATTTGGGTGCCTCAAAATCTCTTGTTGCACCTTTAAAGTCAGTAGTTGTTTAGATGACTTCTCAAATGATATCATGTTCAATTTTGAAGAGGAAAAATACTGCTAATACTTTCTTCTCAGTGGTTACTGAGATGATCTTCGGTCATTTGGGAAGCCATGTCAAAAACTACTGACTTAGGTTTATAACCAAACAATACACCAGGGTTGAAAAGGTAACTGATTGGCATGTTTGTTTGTTATAACAGTGCTGAAAATTGGCAGGAACCTTTCAAAATGACTGACTTCAAATGAAGATTACTTGACATGATTCAATCTAGATATACTGCAAGAGGTAGTTTTGTGTTTTTGCCACAATGCGCCACCAAGTGGACAATACATTGGTCAACAATACATACGGTATAAAAAAAAAAATGGCAGACACAACCTGCTACCATAAACACATAAACACAGAAGATGCAAGCATAAAAGGATATGATATTTTTATGTTTAAATGTTAAACGTTAAAAATATGGGTTGCACAATAATAGGATAGTCTACTAGAAATTGATATTAGTAAGGATTTGTAAATGGGTTATAAATGGTTTTAGTGTTATATTGAATAATCTTTTAGTTAAGTGAAATCTTGATTTATGGGTAAGAAAGTTTGTTTTTGATGGGAGGACTTATTAGAAAATGATTTCTGTTGAAAAAAAAAATGAGGGGAACATTTTTAAGAGCCCAGGCTTTATTGGGAACAATACGATTTATAAACGATAATCCTTTCATAAACAGAAACATGGTCAAAATAGAATTGTGCCTTTTGCATAAACAGGGTCTTCTTCTGGACAACTTATACTCAAATGAATGGCCATTCACATCAGAAGGCCCGGGTGTACTTGCCAGCCATGTCCATTTTGCGTGTAAGCAATTTAAATTTATGAGCTTTAATAGCTAACTCTTAGCTAATAGCTACCTGAACTTTGCTCTGTATGCTCTGCCATTCAACTTCATATTTTGTTAAAGACCTATCAGTGATTATTCCCGAAAGATAAAAAAAATTGTAGGGATAGCTTAAGAGTGAAGGATAAGTCTGAAGGGACTCCATTAAGTATATTATTCCAACTGAAAAATTGGACAGAAAAGGAAAAAACAGCAATTCAGAGATATGAATCCCCCCATTCAAATACATGTTGTAGTAATTGTCCGTACGGACAGTAATGACTAAAACTTCTGATTTGTCCTTATTATGCTGCTTCTAGACTTATCACTTGCAAGGCATGTTAGGATACCTATCTTTGTTCCAAAAATGCAAAATCTTATTTTTTGATTATTTTTTTTTTCGATTTCTTCTTGATTTAGCAAATCACTGATATTGCCTTTAAGTTACGTGGAGCAGCCGCGTAACTTATTTTGTTCTTA
The DNA here is from genome assembly GCA_023653785.1 of Ophioderma brevispina. Classification (NCBI taxonomy): domain Eukaryota; kingdom Metazoa; phylum Echinodermata; class Ophiuroidea; order Amphilepidida; family Ophiodermatidae; genus Ophioderma; species Ophioderma brevispina. Next base: position 15,002 of record JAMKCH010028727.1, on the reverse strand, counting down.
ACAATTCTTCTTTCTTTCTCACAATTCCTTTCTTCGCCATTTTTGAATCAATTGACACCAATATTGCTCAGAAACATCACTGGTTGACTGGCTACAGAAGTTATGGGTCAGTTTTGGTCAGTGGTCATCTTGAGGTCAGTTATGGCCATAAAACTAATCAACCGAGTGGGGTGGGATTCCTCTCCCATTATTATAGACTCCCTGCAGTGAATGTATAGCATATATCTAGTACGTTTCGTCCCCTGCATCAGTTGCAAGCCCTGCAACAGTCTCATCCCCTAACAATCTCATCCCATCCAATACGTTACCATGAAACATGATTAATGATACATGATTCACGTTTCATGAATCATGTTCCCATGATTCTTGAAACATGAACATGAATGTTTGAACATGATTCATTCAGCGTAACTTACCTAGTTTCTAGTTTTGTTTGTAGTTCAAAACACAAAATCAAAACATATTCCTCCACATACAGTAGAAATTCCTCCACATACAATACAAATTCCTCCACATACCATACAAATTCCTCCACATACCGTACAAATTCCTCCACATACCATACAAATTCCTCCACATACCATACAAATTCCTCCACATACCGTACAAATTCCTCCACATACCGTACAAATTCCTCACATACCGTACAAATTCCTCCACATACCGTACAAATTCCTCCACATACTATAGTGTGTGGTACCACAGATGTGACTATCACATTCCTTCAGGTGATATGTCACTTTCCAGCAACTATTGTCTGGCTTCCTTTATTTTTGTGCCTACTACAAATGGAGAAATTACATGCACCATCTTAATGGAACAATACAACCATTTTTTTTGAGTGGGAGTATTTTGTGAACATGTCACATGATATATCACATGATATTACAACCTCCTAAGCACATTCAGGATTCTTCCTCAGCTGTGTGTATCCTATACAAAACTCATGGGATTGACATTTCTATGAATGTTTCGATCTAATATCAAGTCCTTTCTTCACTGTCCTGATCTTCCCTTTCTGGCATTGGGATCCCCAAGTACTTGTTGGTGAGGAAATCCATGTGCTTATTTCTGCTTACTGTTTGGAATATGTGAGTTGGTAGGATCTCTGATGGAAACCTGCAAATTATTGGGAATTGAAAGCAAGACAAATTAACTTTATCTCTTTTTGGACTTGGTAACTGGGAATCATGCAATACATTGCATAGAGAAAGTAACACAAAGAAGCCTTGTCTGCAATTTGAAAGAAAAGTCAATTTTGCAATAGGTAAAAGGTGGGGAAAATCAAGAAATTGGTTGAACTTCTGTCCCAAAGTGGTAATTTTGGGGGAAAAAACAGGGGGGTAGGACATGCCAACCTAACAGCAACAGCAACTTCAAAACGGCATCAACTTCCGGGTGCTAGTCTGTTTCAAAGACTTAACGGTATGAGGGCGCTCTTACACATATCGAACGGTTACACACAGACTTGACTAAAGACTAGGCCTGGTCACAAATATTTAAATCTAAATGACCGTTATTGGAAATTACACTAATTTGCAGCGGGGTTAATTCACTAACCCCAACGGATTTTGAAGCCAATAATTTTTTCTTAATTTATCATGATATTACTAAGATCTTTTGAACAAAGGTTTAAGAGATGATTTTTTAATGTCACTGGGACCGAGACTGCCATAGTAAATGCACGTAGCAGTTCCACAAATTACCGTTTGGAAATCCCCAATGCCCAAATCGAGCAGATCGTGTCCTACCCCCCTGGGAAAAAATGGATTTTACTGGGGGAAGGGCTGGGGTTAAAGTTGTGGAAAATCCAAGTTTAGTAGAAACTTGCCTTTCTTGGACTCAAACTGTACAAAATACTACTGGAATGAAGTCAGAACACAGTGTCTTGCGTAATTGGTATTATCTCTGCTTTGTGGGAAGCAATTTGTATTCAAAACACTTTAATATAGGCAGACCATCTCAGGTAAATGACTGTTAATCTGGGTGTGAACTTGAATATAACTGGGAAGCATTTTTAGGTTGCTTCACAGTACAAAAGAGAACCAATATTCATATTAAAACATGTTGAATTGAATTCAGAGTTTTTTAAAGACTGGACAAGATGTGTCAGCATTCATCCTAATAATGTGCTTTAGTCTGTTAAAGGTGCAATAAGAGATTTCACATATCAGGTGTCCCTAAAAAATCAAAAGTACTGATTTTTGCCCTGATGTAAAGCTTTCCATAAAAAATAACCCCATCTGAAAGGATTAAGCTGAGAAATGTTTCTTTGGTACAAAAATTGTGAAATTTCTAATTTCGTATAGGAGCAAATACAAAATTCAGCCTATGTTTTATATTGAAATATAAATCAGAACCACTTTTTTTCTGTCTTTTAAGACATTTCTGTAGCCAAATACAAGGTAAGAAATCTATTGAGTGTCTAGTCTATATGAAATTACTATTATGACACAATATTTGGGTGGCTCAAAAATCTCTTGTTGCACCTTTAACACAATCAAGGATGTGATTCAGAGTAGGTGCGAAAGGTAAAATGAAGTGGAATTATGCCGTGACCCTTACCTGTTTTCCTTGCGATTGCCATAGGCATTAGCAAATGCACCTCGTACCAAGTCGTTCATAAATTTCTTAGTAGCCTGGAATAAAAACACAAAATGTAGTTTTGACTTACAACTGGTCCACAACTTGTACATGAACAAGATCAAGCAGAACTTGACTCTCAAAAAAAAAGAGAGAAAAAAAAGAAGAAACCATAACCCATAAAACAAGGGGTTCTCTACCACAAGTTTTGCCTGCTTTTGCAATGCACTTTTCTTTACTCTTATTTTATAACTTGACCTCAGATGACTTGTGCAAGTGACCCTTGAGCTCGTCATATGAATGTTGCATGTATGGGCCAAGTTTGGTTGCAATTGGACTTCAACCTTTCAAATTATGCAAATTTGATGTTTTCAGCCTATTTTATAACTTGACCTCATATGACCTTTGACCTTCGTATGTGACCCATGACCTCATCACCATATGAGGGTTCCCTAGGGGCATCTATAATCCCAAGTTCTGTAGCTATTCGACTTCTCAAATGAGGCCAATTTGATGTTTTCAGCCCATTTTATAACTTAACCTCATGACCTTTGACCTTAGTATGTGAACCTTGACCACATCATATGGATGTTCCCAAGTCCCATCTATGACCCAAGCAATTGGACTTTTATTTCACAAATGAGAAACTTTCTCCAAACTTTAACCTTTGAAAACACGGCCACAAGAGCCACACGGTCAGACAAAAATTGAGGACCGGTAGGTGCCTCCTGCAAATACTTGCAGGCGACACGAAAAACGAGGAATAGTAATAAGCTAACTCAACATTTCTACCATGGACACACATTTCTCAATTAGATATCGACTTTGGTCACTTTATCAAGTATTCCTGTAGATGTAGACAGCCACACACACACATACGGAGTTCATTTTATAGTCTCTATCCCTAACTTGTTCATTGGGCACCATGAAATAATGAGGCATATTTCAAAAGTTATTTTGTTCATTACTCCATTAATGGGGGATAAATTCTCAAAGTCATCTCTTCTGTGTGGATTGTGTTATGTAAGTACATGTATATAATTAGCAAATGTGTTCAGACATGACAAACAATTCTACTGTATTAATTGCTATCAGTTATCTTTAAAGGCTGACATTCTTTCTGTTTGATTGGGGAAATTTTTTCATGGAAATTGGAATAGAAAGTGTTCATTTCCACTCCTCCATTAAGATGATGATAATAAAAACACTTACTGCAAAGACCATTTCTTGTGACACATTTGCATAGGTATCATCTGCTACTTCCACCGGCTTGAATTGGACACCAATCTAAAAGTAAGAGAAGACATGTTTGATGGTATTTCATGCACAAAATAAAAAATACATCGGTCCTCGGACCACTTGTGTCGCCTGCTTTTGCAAGGCACTTTTCCGTACTCTTATTTGATAACTTGACCTCAGATGACTGTGCAAGTTACCCTTGAGCCTCGTCATATGAATGTTGCATGTATGGCCAGTGTGTTGCAATGGACTTAAACCTTTAAATTATGCAAATTTGATGTTTTCACCATTTTTAACGTGACCTCATATGACCTTTGACCCTTCGTATGTGACCCATGACCTCATCACCATATGAGGGTTCCCAAGGGTGGCATCTATAATCAAGCCCAAGTTCTGTAGCTATTCGCACTTCTCAAATGAGGCCAATTTGAGGTTTTCAGCCCATTTTATAACTTAACTCATGACCTTTACCTGAGTTGTGAACTTGACTCCTCATCTGGATGTTCCCAAGTCCCATCTATGACCCAAGCAGTGGACTTTTATTACACACAATGAGAAACTTTCTCAAAACTTTAACCTTGAAAACACGGCCACAGAGCCACACGGTCAGACAAAAATGAGGACCGGTAGGTGCCTCCTGCAAACTCTTGCAGGGCGACACAAAAAAAGCGGAAGTCGTACCAGTGTTTGACCCCATGCAAATTGCTCTTTATTTTAGGCAATCTTGAAAGCAATGGCCGACACCTTTGACAACCTGATATAAGTAGGGACATGCAAGAGCTATTATTTACCGCCGAAAATCAGCAAAAATCCCATGCGGGAAATCTTGCAATATAGGCCTACCCAAGGATTCATAAATTGTATGTTATGCGCCCTCTATATGACTATTTCCATAGAAGACGTGTAAAACTAGATTTTATGAAAAAATCATATTTGCCCGACAATGAAATTTCATCAAATTTAACACAGAATGTCGTAGTAGGGGCAAAATACTCCAAAATAGTTGTCAAAAAGTGTGTCGCCGTTGATATTTTTGTTTTATTCTCGTTTTGTAATAATAAATGAGACTCTCAAACAGCTGGAGTAATATAGCTAACCTCAACATTTCTCCCATGGAACACATTCTCAATTAGGATATCAACTTTGGTCACTTTATCAAGTATTCCTGTAGATGTAGACAGCCACACACACACATACCGAGTTCATTTTATAGTCTTATCCTACACTTGTTCATGGGCCAACCATGAAATTAAATGAGGCATATTTCAAAAGTTATTTTGGTCATTACTCATTATGGGGGAAAATTCTCCAAAGTACTCTTCTGGGGGATTGTGTTATGTAAGTACATGTATATAATTAGCAAAGTGTTCAGACTGGACAAAACAAGTTCTACGTATAATTGATATCAGTTTATCTTTAAAGGTGACATTCTTTCTGTTTGATTGGGGAAATTTTTTTTATTATTAAGTTGTATTTAAAAGTGTTAATTTCCACTCTCCCATTAGATGATGAAATAAATTACACTTACTGCAAAAAAAAAAAAGGGACCATTCTTGTGACACATTGCCATATGTAGCATCTGCTACTTCAACGGCTTGAATTGGACACCAATCTAAAAGTAAGAGAGAATGTTTTGATGGTATGTATGCAACAAAATAAAAAATACATCGGTCCTCGGACCACTTGTGTAGCCTGACGTCGCGGGTTTGTGAATGATAGGCCCAACATGACCTTTGACCTCGATATGTGACCTTTGATCTCATAAAAAGACATGAGGGGTTGCATGTGAACTCCATAAACCAATTTTGGTTCCAATTGAACTTCAAACTTTTCCACTTGCGGTCAATTTTACATGTTCAGCCTATCTTACAAACTTGACCTCACATGACGTTGGACCTTGGTAAGACTGACCTTTGACCTCATTAAAAAATGGAAGGATGGCCCATGTTGCAACTGTGACCCAAGTTTGGTTTGAAATCCATCACTATGGGGATATTTAACTGGCAAATGTAACACTTTTTCAACATCAACAAAAGACATCAACAAAAGACACACAACAACAGTGGACAAAGTGATCCTGATTGTGTCTTCGGCCTAGGGCAGGCGACACAAAATCAAAAAGGCAATGGATGGTACAACACTAAATGAGCAAAATAATGGAGTTTGCCTCATGGCGAATTGTTAAAAGGTTCACTCATAGGAGAAGCAGTATCTTAAGGTGTTGTGGACAAAAACTTGGATTATAAAATCTTCTAGAAATGTAATACAAATTTGGTGCAGCAAAAATTAGCAGGAAAACAAAGGTATTCAAGAATTTTTTGGCACGGAATAGACCATTTGCCCGATCCCCGAAATGCATCTTGTCGGGGCCCATTCCATCAGGGAACTTATACCCGCCATCAAGTCGGCTAAAAAAATACGGTTAGGAGCGTAATGAAAATACCACAAAACGTATCCTATCGGTGACGTTGCATTATAGTTGTGTATCGTTACGGCCAGGTGACAAGTAGGGCACCGTTAAGATCGAAAATATCACGTTTTGTCGTTGTTTTCAAAACCAGTGCGATTGTTCTTTTTGTTCCATAGATATTCTTCTACATTTTTGTAAGATAACTTACGTGAAAAAAGGTACTTGTATTGTAAGTTTAGGCACGGTTCGGCGACGCGAAGACCAACAAATTTTTTTGTAAACATGCACCTCTGGTACAAGTTACCCGGATGGAAAATGGGACAACGAGATGCATTCGGGGATCGGAAAATGGTCATTGGTGTTATGGCTTTTATTATGAAAGCAATATGTTTAATTGATTTCAGTAAAAACATGGGCCGTAGTCTACAAACGATGTTTAACGATAACCACTGGTTAAATCGCAATTAAACGCTCGCCAAAAAATAAACGCATTCTCAAAGATGGTTAACTTTAAACGCTGTTTAAATTTAGCCGAAAATCGTTAAACTGCCTCAAAACGTTGTTAAACTTAGACTTGGTCCGGGGGTAGTTTAAAGGAAGTTTAAATCTCAAGTTTTCATCAAATGCCTGGTATTTTCAGCTCTATGTGATACCCGTGTTAGACCTTTACCTCCTTTATTTATCTTTCTTTTCCGAGTCTCAACTGATTCTCTCGTTCATTTTTCCTTTGCTGCTATTTTCATGCTCGTGTTTATCTGTTCATGTATTGAATGATAGCACGTGGGGCACAACGACATAAAACGGTTTTAAATAGGGCCTGGGGTTTTTGTCTCATCCTTCAACAAATTCTAAAGCCCTTGCGTAACGGGACATTCTTGAAAATTACACGTGGGCTTCTGCATTTCATTTACAACTACGGAAGGCATGTCGAAAGATAAATATGTCACGCACACGCACTGATATAGGCGAAGATAAGTTACAGTTCGGTGGATGACATTTACGGCGTTTAAATAAAGTGTTGCTAAACGAAGTGTTAACATATTTAACCTGCGGTTTTTAAACAGTGCGTTAGCTAACCCCAGTTTCGGGCCTAACCACCGTTTATTTTAAACATCGTTTGAGGAATACGGGCCCATGACATTAAGTGTATTGCCATTGAACAAGTGGTTGGGCATCCCTAGATTTAGAGAATAAAAGATAGTGTTGTTGTTTGCATATAAGATATAATATCGTGTCGAATTGGATGGGCAGTCCAATATGGAAAACTAGGATAAAAAATATCGACTGCCATCCAATATGACACGATATTTAGATAGGCACAACAACAAATCCTATCTTTCTCTTTTATTAGTTTTTGTGTCAAACACAGAAAATATTTTCTTTTCAATTATTTTAGTTTAAAGGTAAAAATACTCCCACACTGTCAAAAATTGAACCAACCCGTACTAGCTGGTGAACTGCGTATACACGTGCACGTAAAAATTTGCGCAACGAAGCACTATCTAATATGTCTCAATATTGATAGGCAAACCAACCAATAATATTGGGTTCCATAATAAACCCAGCCCACTTAATAAGAATTACACTGTGGTGGATGCATAAAGCACAGGACTGCAACTGTACCCTCTATGAACTCAGGAAAGAGGGTGTGTTTCAGCATGTGGTTTCCAGTTTGCATCGAAGATCATTGGGCTACGTTGTGATACACAAGTGAAAGGTACTGTCGGAGCATGTTGCACCTATACTAATGGATTTGATCAAATAGGGCCGTATGCAGTGATTTAAAAATGCGGGTGGGGACTTGAAAAAGTGGACTTTTTTGAAAAAGTGGATCTAATCCACCTAAACAAAACCCCTACCCCACCCCTCCCCACAATGCCAACCTTATCCTTCCCCTCCCGATGCAACACACCTTGACCCTCACCGATGCACCCTGACCCCTCACCGACGCACCCAACACCTCCTGACGCACTCCACCACCTCCCACACCCACCCTTCACTTACCCCTCCCCAACACCCCACTCCCCCTCCCCAACCCCCACCACTTCACCCTCCCCAACACCCCACCCTTCTCCAATCCCATACCCCAAAACCCCACCCTTCCCATCCCCAAACACCCCACCCTCCCCCCTCCCTAACACCCCACCCTTCCCTCCATATGATTCACACAAGATGTACGGCATAGGAGTTTTTAATGTAGCAAAGGAATTGTGCAGCTCCGATGTATTGTTTAGCAATTATTCATATTTAATAGCTCAATTTGCATAACCAAGCTGCATGTCTCACATTTTTCAAATGGAAAAGAAGATGCGCACCATAGTGGGTTTGCATGCAGTGAAAATTCTGATATCAAATTGAACCGTTCAAAAATATAGTGATACGCAGATTTGCATATTAATTGGCTAATTCATAGTTATTCGTCCCGAAATACGCCCAACATCTACTCAGGTGGAAAACTCTTTAATCCGCATCCTTAAACCCAGTTACATCATTATACGCCCATGGAACTTCAGATAACTTGTAAACAAGCTTTGCTTTGTTAACATTTTGAATGCATGAGGTCAAAGGTCACAGAGGTCACCAACATGTCAACCCCACCGGCCCCCTCCTTTGTGGTAGACCATTTCATAGAGAAGTCCCACTGATGCAAATGAGGGATTTACAATGATCCGTCATGCCTCTGTGTGACTTTGTGCAGTAGCCCTTGAAGGAATGAATGGCAATACCCAATCTTTTGCATCAATGGACTTCTATATGAAACGTCACCCTCCTTTGTACCAAGTTACATCTCGTAGCCCTTAATGGAATTGCATGCAATATACTAGTACTAAAGGCTGAATAAGAGATTTCCCGATGAGGGTGTACTCAGTTTTCAAAACAAATTGTGTTTGCATATTCATAATGCTTGTCCATCTACTAATCACTTTCTGATTGTACATACAAAATCATTAATTGCATGTATAGTAAGAAGAAAATCTTCAGTAGCAATGTTTCCTTGTTTATTATTTATTAAAATCCCAAGATTTAAAGAAGTAGCTTGTTAATTTTATGCCTATAATCAGGCATACCCGATGCCACAAAAATCAAAAATGACTACGGAACATGGATAGATTGAACGGCAAATTGAACATATAATTTGGTAAAACGGGCCGTAGAAGCGCTGACATGACAGATAACATGAACCGCACGGCTTGGCTGCAACCGACACGCAGCTTTATGGACCCAGGGCTGGGATTTACCCTAATATAAATAGTCAGTGTTTGTGCTATTACTTTCATCTCAAGATTATTTATGCACATCATTTCATGGCCAAGATTCTTGTTAATAAATGATTTGGTCTGAAAAGCTTGGAATCGTAATATAGCAACCCCTTTGGACTGAGAAAAAACACGAGTTATGCACGGTAAGACCACGCCGCTAGATTACGTGGACGACCCACGGTGTATATCTGTTGTGCAGAGCAAACGGGGCATAGATCATGCTGGGCAGAGGGTACACGCGTAAGCTGCCGAGAGCACAATGCGTCGTGTTTTTGAGGGGGGGGGTGAGGATAGAAAAATCTATTTCGCTCTAAATGTAAAAAATACCTTGCGGATGTATGTACAACAATATCCTGTAAGTGCAAAAAGAGTCCGACAGAAAATGAACCACAAAGGCTTTAAACTCACGTAAATCTGCTTATATTTGTTCAAATAGATCCCGGAAAAATTTACAGTGTGACGCCCGGTGTGGCGTAAAATGTCAGCTTTTTGATAGGTAGGCTAATCGCACTTGCTGTGATTAATTCACAATTGCTCGCTTAACACAAGTCATATAAAGTTTTAAACAATCACGCACAAATAACAATGAATATGTACTTATTTAGATTAAATACGGATGGAATTAATTCGTCTCAATAAAAATTATGTTGGGATTTCTTTTTCAACAACTGTTCAAAATGCTTGGCACTTAGGCTACGCTGTGTGTGTGCATCATAGCCAACACAGGACACAAGGCTGCGTGTCAACGGTCACATGATCCCCAAGGGAAATCCTGGGAAATCCCAATGAGTGTAAACAGCGATGAGCTCATGAATATTTAATTAGCACTATCTCTATGCCTGGCGTTTTATCGTGGGAATCTTGAAATGGATCAAAACTTTGGATATTTTGAGGGCTTCTAATCATGAAATTATGTCATAAATGTGACTATATATACTGATATAAATAATATACACAACACAAGCATTTTTGGCTCCACAGAGGCAGACTTTTATTAGGAACACGGTAAGTTGCATGGTGTAGGCCAAGGCCGGGGTTGTAAATAGATCTTTACAGACGCATCACACAGGCACATTCATAATACAACCACATCACTCGGGCGCAAGGATACAATCATATCCCGCAAATCCAACCACGCTCCCACGCAACTCTGGTAAAATACGATAACAAACAAAGTCCTCGCGAATTTCATAATGACGAGAGGAAACGGGACACCTATGCGAATATGTAAACACTGAAAATCAGATTCTCGCAAAAAAACACCGTCAAAAGGAAATTTAGACACAACCAATTAGAGAATAACAGATTGAGATTTTTGTTTGGCCTCTTGAGATGGTGTCATAATGGAATGGGCATCCAATAGGGGAATTGCCACATTGTCTAATATCATTTCGTCTAATCTCCAGATCGTCTATTCCCTTTTTGTCTAAAATCACATAGTCTAACACCCACATACTCTAATTTCATTTGTCTATTAACCATTGAGACTAAATAACATCTTTGTCTAATCACCCCATCGGCTAATACCATTCGTAAATGCCCAGTTGGTATAATGACTACGTTGTCTACTAAACCATTTCGTCTAATGCCATTTGTTCTAATACCCATTTGTATAATCTCATATTGTCTTATAAAACCATATCGTATAATGCCATTTCGTCTACTGCCCAATTTGTCTAATCACCAGATTGTTAAAAACCATTTCGTTAATGCCATTCGTCTATGCCATTTGGTATACTCACCAGATGGTGTCTAAAAGATTTGTTAATGTGTTTAGTCTAATGACACTGGGTTCATCACCTGATGTCTAAAACCATTTCGGACTAATGCCAAGTCGTCTAATTACCCATTTCATTACTCCTCATTTGTCTAATGCATGTATAACCAAAGGCACCATATTACAATGTATTGTAAATAACAACCGAAAGACATGTGGCACAATTCTTATTCCGAATTTCAGACCTTTTTTATATGTTACCTAGCTTTTCTTAAACATAAGTGGACCGAGGGGTTTTCACTCCGTTGGTGCCCCAAGGGGGGGGTCGTTCCATGGGACCACCCCAAGAAAAGGAAAACCACTTTCGAGGGAATTTTTGGCCCGAAATTTTTAAAACCAGGTGAAGGGTATAAGACAACCCCAAATCAGCAATAAAAATGAATTTTTTCTTTGGGCTGAACTTCGGGGCGAATATTGTTTTCAAAAACCCGGACGAAAAATGGGCAAAAAAGCGGAATTATTCAAATGAGCCTTGCGCGTACATCAAACTTTGAAAAACTTATTTTATGTTATATTACTTAGAAGACCCAAAAAATGACATATATTTAAAAAAAACTTGAAGTTTTAGGAATCCTGTATTTTGACGGGTGTTGCAAAATACAATCATTTTCCCAAGACTTTTGTACAGTAAAGGTTTTTAGCACGTCTAACAATGACAATTGTTTGTTTTCAGAAACATAAAGGTTAGTTATTTTTACTGTTACTATTCTTTGTGTACTTATATGTATGTGAACATATATCAGCAAAAAAAAATTTGCTTTGGTTCTTTGATTTTTTAATATTCTCAGTGACTTCGTTAGTGCCCAAGGGGGGTTCCATGGTACCCTCACTAATTTACTCATTAACGTGCTTGGCCCATTTTATTTTTGGTATGAAAGAAGCGCATTTAAAAGGTCAGACAATTACAAAAAATTTCGGCGCGAAAAACCACGCGTAAAGCCGGGCCAGCGCGAAACCAAATTTGGTGGAGGGTCCCTAGGAACCCCCTTGGTCACTTAAGGGTTAAAGAGACATGAGGAGAATTTCAGGAAGAAAGCGCCCCCCAATTTTTCTCGAACCCGGGTTTTAACATTATTGGAATGTTACCAATGATATAGGATAGACCTGAACGTGGAATAACGAATACACCATCTTTATGTAGTAAGATGATGATTTGGTACGTTCTGTCGTGCACATCAGGAAAGTTCAAAGCAATGGTTTACTATGGGGAACGATGACGATAGTAGGCAAGTTCAAAACACGGTATGCAGTTTTCTTTCGCACGGTTGTCAAAGAAACTTCGAAACGTTGCTCGGTAGGGTGGTCACAACCGGGATCCAGTGTGAAATTGAGGAAATTTGTATTTAAAAATTTGCTCCTGTCACTTTAAGCATGCCCATCAAACATTTCAACACATAATTTGTGTTAATGTTGAAAGAAGTTGACCTTAATAATATTATGGCTGGTCCAAAATTCTGTTTGTAACACAGAAAATGTGGCAAGTGTTGTCATGTTAACATGTATTTTGGCTATCTTTGGGTGATGCATTTCTTTTCTTTTCGTCTTATTCTATCTTTTTTTAAAAAATAAATTAGATATAAACACAGCATTCGAGATCTGACTGGATATGTTGGCCAAATGGTTTAGAACTAATATTGAAAGGACTTTTTCTTGAAAAAAGGTTTTTGTTTTTTTAAATCTTGAATTCAAAATACTGCAAGTGAAAACCATGTGAAATTTTCAAGCTGAAAACCTCATCCATTTCATCTCATTTTTTTTATTCGTACTCAAGCAGCATCAAAAAAATTGCCAAAAGAATAGCATAGAATGGTAAAATACAGTAGATATCAAGTGCCATAAATTAAATTGCAAATAACCTACTGTATACAGGTACCAGGAAATTTGCAGTTGGTATGAATAATTAACCAGGCGTACCAAGGGATTAGCCCAAAAAAGCCTTTTAAAAAGCTGAATTCCATTGGGGTCTTAATGCAAGAACAAAAACGAGGGAAGGGCAAAGCAGCAGCAGTGCGGCACGCGATACAAAAACAACCACAGATGAGAAACACCCAAAAGCACCACGATGCCAAAAATGATCTAATACCTATCGTGTTGCATGGGGTTAACTTCAGAGCCAGCCCGATCTTGGCCTGCTGATCAAAAAGATGCTCCTTTCGGTGTGATCATGGCCTGAAAAAAATTGTTTTGGGTGTTTCTTAATTTCTGAAAAAATAGAAGACCGTTTTAACGGATACCCCAACCTCCCCGAGTTTCGGCTTTCGTGAGTACCTCTCACAAATATTCAGGTAACGTAGTTTGTGCATTGCATAACGACTGTGCGCATCAAGAGGCCAAGAAAAAACCAAATTGTCAACACAAAACAAATTTATCTCAGAAGAGGAATAAGGATGAAGTTTTAGCGGCCGAAAAAAATTAAATGGGTCGAATGCAATAAAAACATGTTCCGCATTTCGCGTTTGCCTATATTTTTAACCCCTCATAAGTCAGAAAGTTATTAATTTAATGTTACCACTATTGTGTGAACTTACAGAGGGTATATCGTGTAAGGCTGGCACTCCTCCAAAACTCATGGGCATTCGTACAGATGACTTCAAAAAAGGGGTCCTTTGGTGAAGATACCGCCAAATGCCCGTCAAAATAAGGGTTTTTTCTTTTCGCGTGACAAATTTGCAAAATTGTTAGAAAATTTTGCAAAATTTCATTCACACCCAAATTGGGGCTTTGAGTGAAAAATTCCCCAAATTTAGGGGTCTTTGGTGAGAGTTTGGTAAAATTTTAAAATATATGTGGTCTTTGGGTGACAGCGATGCTAAAAATGTGGGTCTTACACTATCACAATGCATGCGTCACCTCCAAGATGGGAGTGCCCTCCCCCCTCCCCGGTGAGACATATGAAAACTAAATTCCTTATGCTTGGAACTTGATTTCACATACTAGTATCTCTGGGACAACATTTTTGTCCAGTTGCTACGACCGTCTTTTGTAATAATCTTTGTTCGTCCTCGCGCCAAAAAATAAGAAACAACCTTTACCGTAGATTCTTTAGGCTCAACGATTTGAAATACTAAAATATGCTTTAAATATTACTAATTATAAAAAATAAGAATAGTTCGTCAGATTGCGCGTTTACCGTAAAGGTTCTAAAACCCTTATATTTACAAAAGCAATACCGAAGTAGGTTCGTTACCGGGTTCTTTACAAATTCAGGGTGGGGGGATTTGTATTCAAATGTGGATATTGGAATGCGTGAACAAGAAAACGCGTAAAAAGGGTCCCTTTTAAATCCCAGAGATTTGTACGCGATGTACATTCATTAGGGTGTCAAAAACGCAAAATATGGAAAAAAGTAGGTTTTAACCCTAAATTGTGAGCACACGACTTAGGTTTATGTAATACTCAAATTTAAGCAAAAGAATCAAAACCATCATAATATTGGTAAAGCAAGCAAATCAAGACATTAAAGGCTGTATTTTTTTTAATTAATTGGATGCTACTTATTTTAGGGTAGCAAAACGGACAAAAATAATTGTTTAGGGTTATGTTCTTTAGTCATGGAAATGCTCCGTCAGGAGTGCATTTTGTAAGTCTGTTCACGCATCATAATCCACCTTTGAAAATTGCACCCCCCTTTCCCCGGAATAATTTACATTTTGAAAACCTAAACAATTATAACCGTGTCAAATGGATATATATTCCCTAGAGAAATAGTCCCGGGACTGTGGTTCCTAGGGAT